>JAAOMT010000262.1:12764-39250 GCA_016748015.1 Geosiphon pyriformis
TTAAGCTTTTAATACTTTGTTGGTCCTCTTTGTGCTATAATTATTGCTTGAATACGTCGAGGCATACTATCAACTAATTTTATAATCGTTGATTTAGGAATTGCTTTCCAAGCTTTTTTAACATACTTACCAAGTTTTTTAAGAGTAGTTGGCGGTTTTTCTTTTTTACGAATATTACATTTTACTATAGCCCATAAATTTTCAATTGGATTGAGATCTGGACTTTGAGGAGGCCAAGAAAGAATACGTAACTTGTTTTTGCTATGAAATTCTTTGGCAGTTTTTGATCGATGAGGGGTAGCATTATCTTCTTGAAACCATCCATTGTTTTTAGAAAACATGCATTGTAAAATTGATAAGGCATAATGGTTAAGAATTTCAACATGTCTAGTATCATTTACCATTTGATATAATGGTACAATTGGTCCAATGTTTTGTCATGAAAAACAAGCCCAATACATTCGACTTGGACTATGTTTGACTGTTGCTGATACACAAGACAATTGCCATTCTTCAGATGGTTCACGCCATACTTTACAAGATCGATTGTGTTGAAATTGAGAGAAAGTTGATTTGTCACTCCATAATACTCTTGCCCATTTTCGATTTGTCCAATTTTGATGTTTAATACACCAAGCAAGACATGCTGCTATATTTGCTGGTGAGATTAAAGGTTTCCTTCTTGCATAACAATTTCATAATCCAACCGATTTAAGAGCATGCCAAAGAGTTCTAAGAGAAATAGTTTGCTTTGTTTTTCATTTCCAAAGAGTTCATATATTTGCAATACATAAACGACAATTTTTTCTATTAAGTATTACTAAACGTTTAAGTCGGCAATATTTTTGGTGAGTAAATAAACATGGATGTCCTGAATGAGGTCTTGAATCAATTGAACCAGTTTCTTTAAATCGTTTTATTGTATCCGAAACTGTTGTCAAGCTGCAATTAACTATGTTGGCAATATCACAATATTTCTTGCCATGCTGGTGTAATAAGCATATAGTATTACATTGAGCAATCATTAATTCTTTTTTTGCTTCCATTTTGTTTTAATAAAAACGATGAAAAAATCTTATATGCATGTTACATTTCATTTTTATAAAAAAATGAGTATGAATAAAATTGATTATGCGCGTCGCGAAAAAACATTATACACGCGTGTTTAAAAAATAAAAAACGCGTAATTAAATAATTAACTAACTTAATTTAGTAATAAACTTGTGCTTTTTTAATTATTCAAGCATGTGGAATGTTACTCCAAAGTTTGTTTGGAAACTTTTGGACACCCTCTGTAGATAACAGAAATCTCATCTCCTCTACCTCCACACTTCTGCAAAGTGAGTACCTTTTTTCATTGTTTTGTACCTGAATTTAATTGAAATTAAAATTGTTGTTTTTTCTTTCTAAATATAATCAATGAAAACTCAGATTTAATGGACAAGGGGTTTAAGGAAACACCATACAAAGATGATCTCAGTGTCTTGAAGTGCTTTGTAAAACATCTTGACAACTGTGCAGACGGGTGGAGAAGTGCTCAAGATTATAGATATGATGCGCCATATACTGTTCTCTTTCAAGGATCTGGGACTGGGAAGTCTAGAATTCTCCATCAGCTCGCTCAACATCGCTTTGTTTTATACTTATGCTTTCATGAAAATTTTAGTTTGGGAGTTCCACCCACAACAAAACATATTCGCGATTTCTTTCTTAAACAGAAGAGAAATAACATGATTAATATAGTTGCATTTTTCTATAGTTGTATAGAATTTCTTGACGGAAAAAGCATTGAAGATTGGAACAATCAACTGCGATCTGACAATTTTGAATACAATACTATAAACAACACTATATCATTAGTGAAATCCTGAGAAAAAAGCTTTACTAAGTTCAATTATTGGAGTCAAGTGGAAAAATTTTGTATAAAAAAAATTGCAGAAATTTGGAACAAGGTTGCGCTCCATTTATCAAAAACTGCCAAAACAAAGGCAAAACTTATATTCGCGTTTGATGAATCACAGTCTTTGTTAGGGAGATTAACTGTAAGAAAAAGTACACCGTTTATCCAAACTCGCCGAGCTTTACGTTGTCTTTCTCTAGGAATTTTTGCCATATTCGCCGACATCACTTCGAACCTTTCTGACTTTGTGCCATTAGTATCTCTGGATCCTCCTAAAGTTTTTGCTATATTCGCTAATACCATTCCAGACCTCCCTGGCTTTGGGTGATCAACAATTAGGAATCTCTCGGCTTGATTATGTGAACAAATTTTTAAACCTTTCCCATCATTTTATTTATGGCTACGTTTGATTTATTTGCCAAAACAAACTCAAACTCAAATCAAATATTGAGCTTAAAAGAACTGTTTGCACTAGGACAATCTTTGTGGGGTGCGGTTTTGAACAGTGATGCCAAAATCAAAGAACTTTTGGAACTAGCAGAACAAAAACTCTTAGGCAGAGGTATAACCATTGATGATTGACTTAAAAATACACCTTTAGCTTCTGCTCTTGCTGTTTTGTCTTCTCATGTCTCACTTGATGTCACGGCTGAGTCTCGCATTGCTTTGGAACTAGGTTTCTGGATTCATGGGAATATGCGTTTATGTGTCAAATGATCGACATCGACTATTGGCATTCTATCTGTCTGAACCGATACTTGCTGAGGCTGCAGCATCGCTTATGCGAGATGAAAAAGTGTTCAGAAAACTACTCGACTTTCTACTAAATACATTACACACTGCGTACGTAGAACCTGGCTATTGTGGAGAGTTGGTTGCTCATCTACTTTTAATGATCGCTTGGGACTATGCTAATAGAAATAGAGAAATATTGTTATCATACTTGGAAAAATTAGGATATTCGAGGGAGTTTGTTTCATGGCCAATTAGAGTGAAAGAGTTTTTGATATCACTTTTTGGCCAAGAGAGCTATGACAATCGTATTCAAAATTTCCCTTAAAAGTTGGTTGATGGTTTACTTGCATTTACACACTTCATTCCACTTACTTACATCCCAAACCAGACACAATTGAGAACTTTCTTCATTCGCTTTGCAGCTGTCATATGTAAATGTGACCAAGCAGGGGTTGACTTGATACTTCCAGTTTTGTTGGATTGGGATGGATCTAGTTCTATATCAGTTGATTCAATGTCTTACTTTCTAGTTCAAATCAAGAATTGGAATCAGTTTTTTGATGATGATTCTTCTGCATCAGTCACAAGTAGACTCTCAGAGAAATATGTCTTCAAAGATAGAATTATAGGGAAAATACTCAATCCTTACCTGTCTCTATATCTTCAGTTGAGTGCTCCAAATTCAGAATTGCAATCACTTCATTTCTACAGCTTGCCAAGTTTTAACACAAAACCAATAAAGAGGGCACAACTTGAAACATGTGGGAAACAATACTATCTATATGCACTTGGGTTAGATAAATCTGTATATCATTGTCTGTATAAATGGAGTAATGATGATATTGGTGTATTAAAATGGCTTTTGTGTGCATGGCCTGATCTTGTGAATCTGGTCACACATTTAACTAGTGAGTTACAATTGCGATCAATAATGCCACTTGGTATGAAGAATAAAAAAATTCAATTTTTTTAATTAAAGAATATGACACCCATGTAACAAGTAGCACAGCTATACCCTAGCCTTTCAATGAAAATTGCACATATCGAGGTCTTTTTTTAATTGATTAGTGTTTAAATGAAGTCGAGTTAATTATTAGAATAGATTTTTTAGTAAACTAATCAAACTGAGAATCATATTCAATGAAATAATTTTTGTTCGAACCACTTTAGATCCTTAAAAACAAGTTTTTTGCTGACATTAAAATTAAAAAAAATTTCAAAGGTGAGATCTTTTTCTTTCTATACAGACAGCCAGAAAGCACACTTGCTTTCACTCCATAGCAAACATAGGTCATTGTGAGAATGCTGTAGAGCCCTTTATTAATTTAACTATTAATGAGTTATTTATGTGTGTTTTTTTTGCATCCCTTTTGTCAAATATATTCTTGTCTAATAATCTAAACAAATTCTTTTAAATTTGGAGAAGTCTAAATTTATTCAACAATAACAGACTTTCTACTAGTTTCTTGTGCCTCAAGAATTTTCTTATCAATCAGATATAATTATAAAATTAGAAATTTGATAAGAGTAATAGGATGCTTGCTTAGAGACATGATTATTTTAATCCAATCACTAATGGGTGATAAAATGGAGCTGTTAATAACCTTGAAAATGTGATTTTTCACTTTATCATAATTATTAAATTTAACAATTAATATGAGGGATATACATTTTATTCATGATTATAGATGCCTTAAACTCTTGTGCAAGACAAGAGATCCCAAGAATATTAGAATTGCAAGAAAGTGAAAGTACTGAAACAAAGCTTATTGAAAAGAATTGAATATGAAATTGTGTTGATATGCTTTGTCGTTTATAGAATTGGACTACATTTGAATCAAAAATATCTACTTTTAGTTTTCGTTTATCTTTATATTTAGACCTGCTCCAATTGAATCTAAGTAGTCTTTCACGAGTAAAAATTCCAACCCTAATCTTTACAATGTTCAAATAATTCCAACGTCTCAAATAATAAAACCCTTTGAAAGCTATAATTGATACATTAGGCTTTCCCCTAGTAAAAAATTACTATTTGAGACAAAATTTATTATCAAGCCTAAATATATTCCATTAATAATGATTCATTTTAATCGTGGTCTCTCAATAAATTTTTGCCTTCAATCAAAATTTTATAGGCTTTTTAAAATATCATAAATTGGAATATATTTAAAGATCATAAATTCATCAAATTTATTTGTTAACAAAATCTATTTATTTTAGTGGATAATAAATGGTTAAATTGATTGCTTTACACAAAATAAATTAATTTAAAAAGAATTTTATTTACAACATTATAAAAAAATTTAAAAAGAATAATTGACAAAATTGATGTAGAACATGTTGACCCTTAATGTTTAAGAAATTTTATAAAAACTTTTTAAATACGACAAGATAGTTAATAAAATAATTAAGATTCCAATTTATATTCCTAAAATAATAAAATACATTATTAACAAAATTGCAGAAGAAGATTTATATAATTTATAAAGTAATATAGATTTAATGAGCATAATAAAAAACATTATAGTAAAATGAAATATAAAAAAAATACAATAAATTTAAAAGAAATTGGAAAGTAACAATATAATTTATGAATAAAATTTAAAAAACATTAAAGATGTAATCTAATTATTATTATTTGAATTTTCAATCTTAATTGATTTTATTTACATTATTAAACTTACTTAACTATTTATTTTTTTCCTTTCTGCTAGCTAAATATTCAAGAGCTATCTTTTATACAAATAAATACTTGTCAACATTTATATTTTCCCAAAAACACAAAATTTTGATGCCATTTCCCTAACATGGAAGCATATAGAAATATTATCATCAAAGCTTTATTCTATAATTAGTTAAAGAATTGCATTTTATATAATTTATACATATATAAATAAAATCTTTTTTACTTAAAGATCTTAATCTAAAACCTCCATTGATTGTGGCAACAGATATTTTTATCCTTTTATTTATCCAAAGAAACTTTTTATCTTTTGGATATTTCTTGTTAACTCAAATTAATATCATTGTATAAAGTGATATATCAATATTAATTCAAAATTTTAAATTTATATTTTAGAGTTATTTAACAAAAACTTTTGAATTAATGTTCTATCACACGAAAATAAATAGGGAAGTTGTTTAAAGAAATATTCCTACGCTAAAATACTTGAGGAACCATAAATAATCGTAATCTTAATCATAACACATATGTGAAAGTACGATTGTTCCATCTTGTTGGACCATATATATTTTTTAATCTTTGTAAATTCTTTCTAAATCAATCGAGTATACTGTTTGATTCATTGATTTTGATAATGAATAAATTAAATAATCAAAAAATATTTTTACAAAGTTTTCTTAAGTTAAAGTTCCTAATATTTTATAATAAAAATTCAATAAAATTAATAATTTAGCAAAAATCATATATTATTATGATAAACTTGAAAATAACAATAATATAAAATTTCATGTATATTTTCAAATTATAAAATTCTCAAGAGATAAAATTAAAACAATAAATAACACTTATAAAAAACCAATTTTTACTCAATACGTTTGTCTCTTCATTTTATATATCATTTATTTTTTGAGATATTTATCTTTGATTTTTAGCTCATTTATATTATTTTTGTATACAATTTAAGGTTTGATTTACATATATGCACATGGATTAAAGTAGTCAATTAATTAGAAGAAAATTTCCGAGATTGATAAACCAAATTAATCATAAAAATGGTAAATCTCATAAAAAGATTCTTATTGCGTTAAATAATTTTCTCTTCCTAAATTATTTTTTATGATGTTAAAGTCCTACAAGGTTTTATACAGCTATTAAATAATTCAAAACATTATTTTAAGAGGTTTAGTTATTAGAATGGACTTAAAATCAACACTTTATACCAAAATATGGTTAGAAAGTCGTATATCTCAGTTCTACTTTATTATTTTTCTTTTTGTATTAAGATTTGTCTGGATAATTATACCATGGACATGGAATTTCACTCAACATTCCGGCAATATTTCAGAATCAGCTCATTCAAAGCTTATTCTAGCAGGAAGTGATTCCCAAGAAAATTCTATGGCCCAACAAATGAAAGTTTTATCAGAGCCAAATTTAAAAAGCAAATATTTTTTTACCGAAACAAATATTTCATTACCATTAAATTTCTTGAATTTTAATAATGACAACAAGGGCAAAAAATATTCTTTCCTTAAAAGAAATTCAAAATTCCCTTATAAATATATAGAACAATTCACGTTTTTTGCTGGAGGTTCATATTGTCTTAATCAAGTCAATGCTATTGGGCCAGGAATTTATGGTATTTTTATTTGAAAATTACCAAATATAATATTCAAAATAATTTTGTCCTAATAGAAAAATTTTGACCCTACTGCAGCAGGTTTTCTTATTGTTAATAACGCGATAATTATCGTAGTAAGAGGTGAACCATTAGGAAATGAGGAATACTGGAGAACACGGCAAAATATCTTGGTCCCTTATTCTCAGATTGATGGAGTAAAAATTGACCAAGAGTTTAAGATACGTTTTGAGAGCATAAAAAAGAAATTTGAAAGGTTTCATCATAGTCAACTTAGAAATGAAGCTATTGAATATGTTATTGGAATTGGACATGGTTCGGGTGGTGGTAAGAAGCTTATAAAATTTTTTACAATAAAATACATTGAATTTTTTTTATATCAATACTAAATCGATACTTGGAAATTTCAGTATATGTTTTGCTTGGAATGCTAGAATTAATAGCACTCAACATTAAACAAAAATTAAATGTTTTTACTTATGGACAACCTCGTGTTGGCAATCGCCAATTTGCATATTATGTGAATTCACTTGTCAATAAGATTACAATTCATCGGATCACTAATATGGATGATTATGTTCCAAGACTACCACCAAGGGTTTCCAAATCACTTTACACTCACACGCTTCTGGAAAATTGGATTGAAGATGATTGCTTATGTACTACCCAAAAAGTATTTGCTTGTGCAGGATCAAAAATAAAAAATTTTTTCGAAGAGAGCCCGGTATTTATTTCTAATTGTTTCTCCCTAAAATTTAAAGAGTTATTTATTTTAATCATCTTCATCTTCATTTTTTATAGGAATGTAACAACCAATACACAACCAGTAATTATGCTGCGCATAATGGACCTTATGTTGGGATGATGATGCAATGTCCAACTCAAAATTTTCCATGGATGACTCTTTAGTATGAGAGTATTGTACAGTGTATGACTATAAAATTAACATAGTTTTTGGAAAATAATTTTTGGATTATTACAGAATCTTTTATAATTTGGTTAAAATAATTTGCAATGTGATTATTTTTCATTTTTGATACAAACAACATTTTTTAGATAATCTAAGATACAAAATCAAAATTATTTTTTATTAACAAGTTATATGTGTAAAAATTATTATTATATAAATTATTTATCAATGGAATTTACTGTATTAATATAAGTTTTGAATTGATTTAATTGACTAAAATTGAATCAAAAAAATATTAACTTTTAATTAAGTTTGTAGTTGAGGTTGAAAAATTTTCCAGAATTTTATCACTGGACAGAATTTCTCTCAAAAACAAATTGAAAGAGTGTGTGGACGAAGTTTCTGATTCATTTTTTTATTTTTGCAAATTTTTAAAACAGAAACCAGGTGTACCTACTTTAATGCAGCGATTTTGTAGACCATATATCCTTCTTTTTACAATTCATATATTCAAGGGCCTATTTTTTGAGAAATTCCGAGGCTTTGAAATAAAAGAAGCTAATTAACAATGTTGAATAAGATGAAAAAAATTTAATTCATTCATATTTAGAGAAGTCTTTAAATGTTTACATTTATGTTTAGGTCCTTTCCTTTGCTGACTGATCCAGTCATAATTAACTGAACACAACAAAAATTTAAAATTTTCATTATTATTTTATTTAAATAGTAGCAAAAGAAATATTATTAGTTAGTTTAAAAAATATTTTATTTAATTTTAGCTGCCTACAATTTTTCAATGGCGAAATATTCGAATTTAGCCATTTTTTGTCTTCAGTTTCTTCTGTGAGCAACTATGTGTGGAAATTACGATGAGTTTATCAACCTCATAGTGTGAAAAACTTGTGATGAAGCCCTCAAGACAAAAATTCTTTTGAAAATCAATGTAAATATTCCTTTTTGGATTAGCCAGGAAATTCTTACTTATATAAACTTATTCTTCTTCAAATCTGAATATGAAAGTACGGTTTTAGATTTACAACAGTTTTAATTAATGAATTTCAAATTTCTTTCCATATGGAATTTATAAAATAATGTATCTTTATGCATATATTACTTTCAACATAAACTTCCAGGGATTCATTAAAAGTGTCATAACAACAGTAAACTTTATCATTTCCATCGTTAACACGACAATTGCAACCTGATTCAATCCACATTTATAAAGGAGGGTGTAGAAATAAACTCCTTTGTTGAATAAGTGGTAGCTGTGTGTAACTCATTCATTAATTTCCAAATAAATTATGTAGATTGAGTATTCCAATTATGAGGTTGCCAAAAAGTGTGTACAATATATTCTAATATCATATCGATATCTAGGGAAAAATCTAATTCAAAAACCTCCACACATTTCATCGAATACTATTCATAATACCAAATGAGAATTTTTTAGAATCTTCTAAAACTGGCTCGATTTTTCACATTAATCTTCACTCAAAAAGTTATAGGAAAATCTGCCTTAAAAGAAATCATGATGATTTGTTGGTCGTGACCTTTGAAAATTAGTTCAGCTTTGACTAAAAAATAATGATTTTCAATGTTTTCCCCAATTAAACAAGTTTTTGTCAAAGAAAAAAGGAAATATATTTAAATTTACAAGAAAAAGCTTTTATCTTTTGATTCTGTAAAGCAATAAGTGGCTTTTTGAAAAATCATTCTCAAAATAATTGGAAATCTAGTTAAGAAAAATTTATATATATCAAAGTGGAAAAGAATAAATAAATTGTCAAGGTAATGATGTAGTTTCAATATAAAAAATTTGTTCCATTTTTTAAAATATATATTCTAAAATAACTCGAAGAGAAATATTGCTAAAACTGGATGGTAAAAGTTATTGATTCCTCGATAGCGTATTAGCTTTTTTGCTAAAAGACAATCGATAACTGTAAACTGAGTTTCATATTTTATAAACATTTGATTGCATTTTTACCAACAATATTTTAATGAGATGAGGAAATCTGATTATTAGCCAACGAAAATATTTAGAGACTGAAATAGTTAAATAATTACTTAATTACATAGTAGAATTATCATTTCAGTGAACCAAAAAATAGTCGAATTCAGCATAAATAAATGTCGATTACTCATTTAAACATAGATAAATTTACCTTCAAAAACATCAGAATAAAACAAAATGTTTTAAATTAGTGATCTTTTATCATTTCATTTGAAATCTATTTTTCCCTATGTTTATACCATAAAAGATTTTTTTGTTAATTTATTAAAAATATCTTCTTATTTTTTATTTGGTTATTATTTTAAGGTATATATACAGTATATGTTCTAAAATTTATGGTTTTCTTATAAGTGAATTTTGATGATTGTAATTATTTTAGTCTAAAAAATATTGATTGAAATTTTCTAACTTGTTTTGTTGTAAGAATTCTAAATTTTCTGATAATTTGTTTTTAGTTTCTTAATTAAAAAATTAATATATAGATGTATGTAAATGTTCAATTGTTACAAAGTTTAAAATATTCTGTGATTTTATTATACATATAATTACACTTATGGCTTTTTACATAATAAGATAATAAATTAAATAACTAATAATTTAATAATCAATAAAAAATTAAATTGTTAATTATAATAATATTAAGTTAATAACAAAAATTCAAAAATATTTTTATAATATTTTTAGTTTAGATTTCTATTGGTAAAAACGTAATTTTATGGTTTTTTGAGATCTCTTTTTATTTTTTAAAAATACCCAAGTTTTTTTTTGATATTTATTTTTTTAGGCCATTATCAAAACAAACTATTTTAAAAAAATTAAAGTAATTTTTTTTAATATTTTATTTTTTTAAATTTAAAAAAAAACAAACAAAACAAACCAAAACAAAATAATAATAATAATAATAATAATTAGTTTTTAATTTAATTTACATTGATTTATTAAGTTAATTATTAAATTTTAGTTTAAATAAAAATTTGAATTAGGTTTTTAACCAAAAAACAAATTATTAAGAAAATAAAAAAATTACATATTAAAAATATTTTTTTTAGAATTTAACTGTAGAAAAATTTGAATTAATTAACTTGGTACAATATATTTAATTTTAAGTTTATAATTTTTAAATGTTTAAATAATATTTACTTGAAACTTATTAAACTTGAATAAATTAAATAATTTTTGTAATATTTAATATTAAATTATAAAAACAGATATATATATAAACAAAAACATATATAAATTTAAATTAGATAAATATATAATTTTATTAATATATATATATTTTTTAACCAAATTTAAAACATAAGCATAAAGCAATTTTTTAATATAAAAAACTTTTTCATACTTTTATTAGACACAATAAAAACAAGAGTATAATCAAAATGATTAAATATTTTTACAAAAATAATTTTTTATTATTCTTTAATTATGATATCATCTTTTTTAGTTGCATTATTATTATTATTATTATTATTATTATTATTATTATTATTATTTCAATCTTATAACTATAACTTCAAATTATATTTATTATTATTTTTATTTATTCGTTTTTTTTTAATTAATTATCTTTCTAATTAAATAATTATTTTAATTATTCTTTTAGTCAATTATTCATTTAGTAATTACTTTTTTTATTATTTTTTCTTATTAATATTAAAAATTGCAATATTTTAACATAATTTTCATAGTATATTAGAATTTATTAATAATTATATATATTAATATTTTTTCTATTAACAATTTCTTTTTTTTTATTTATTTATTTAATTAACACCAATTACCAAACTTCAATTTTTACATTTCTTAATCTTGTTTTCTCTTGTTTTAATTAAAACTTTATTAGTTTATTTTAATAAAAAATTTTCCACCTTTTAACATATATCATAAATAAATGTTTTTATTATTATTGTAATATTAAAATCATGCATTTATATTATTATTATAATAAAAACTAATTTTATTTTGGTATGTATAAAATTTTTTGATTGTATAAACAATTTTTTTAAATACTTGTCGGTTAGGATTATGAACCCAAATCTCGCTTAATTAATTTTGACAAATCTTTCATCTATCATATCCGGAATTGATTAACTAAATGATAAGCGAATTTAGGATTCACAAAAAATTCCAGCTTTTTTTTTCTTTTCTATCGGGAAAAAACAAGGTTTAGATATTAAGATTTTTTCTTTCCAACTATTTTATGGAAAGAATCTCATTGTGTTATATAATCATTTGCAAATGGTATTTACTTTTTGGGAACTATCGGAACAAACCTATCCCATTTTTAAAAAAGACTAATATTTGTGACCAGTGGCTTTAAATAACATGAACATAAACAAAGACAAGTTAAAAGCAGGAATGACATAATTGTGTTCATATAATCAGCAGATAACCTCCTCACGGAATAGAACCCCTTGACCTAGTTTGAGAATTGTTCTCGTTGATCGTCACCTTCTATCATTATTTTTGACATTAAATAAATAAATAAATAAATTGTGTTATTGTTTGTAGTCGAAATTGCTGAAACTTGAGAAATAATCGGGAATCAAAACGAGCCTTCGATATTTACCCGTCGTGAATAAGAAAAAGCATCAAAAAAAAGGAAAATCTTGAAACAGATTTTTTTTCATTCTTATCAAAGCCTCTTGAACAAATTACTTGAATTTTGTTGACACTGATCGAATATCTTTGAGAAAAAAAATGGTCAGGCAACTATTATCCACGACTAACCAGCCTACAACAAACTCAAATGTATTCTCTACAGTCTTTGATCATTGGAAGGATTATGATATCGATACCAGATGGAAGATTTGTGGAGTTCGGCTTCCACGATTTCCACGGTTCAGATATCTTGGAATTTATGTCTCGGGTGGATTGGTATTTATTTATTTATTTTTTCTTTCCTTGATCTTTCAAAAAGATAGAATTTTAGGTTTTATTCAAATTTTAATACTCTAAATTTATGTTAATATATTGACATTTACACCTTTTAATTAAAAGTTCGCATTAGGATGGTGGGCTTTTATTGACGCCATTATTTACGCTAAAATAACACAAATCTCACATTCAATAATTGTTCAAGACTGGATTAGTGGTGTGCTTAGCACTCTTGGAATGATAATGTAAGTCTTTTTTTATGAATATTTTTTTATTTTTTATATTTTTGGAAAAAAAAGTATCATATTTCAAATTTGCGGCTTAAAACATGATGATATAATCGATAGGAATTTTTGGTTTTCTCCATGTAATTCTAAATTCTATTCAGGACTATTTGAAAATTAATTAATGATATTTTTAGTGTAAATTCAATCAATAAAAAATGCCTTACGGAAACAGTACATTTGTATTCGGGCTCTAACGTTAATCTCTGGAAAGCCAGACTAGCTCTATTTATGGGATTCGTTTTAATGGCGAGTGGTGTATGTTGGTCCGCGGTAAGAAAGATTTGTTCTTTTTATCAAAATTTGTGAATTTTAAATTTGAATTTTTTGTATTTTTATGATTAAATATCTCCTCAAAAATCGATATTTTTCCTAGACCAATTTTGTATTGAATTATCTACTCCCAAAAATGCCTATGCAAATTTGGTATTTTGGATTAACGATGCTGATTCAGAATTTGGCTATCATGCTAAGGTATGGATTTTTTTTTCATTTTGTTCCTTCGAAATTATAATCTATAGATATTGAAGAAAAAAAAATTGAAAATTTAATTCCATTCAAATCGTTTTCTAGTACGATCGTTTTGTGGTTATCGAGTACTATTGACAATAATTACAAGCCTGTTTATCTTTTATGAGCTCGAGATGTGTTAAACGGGTGCTTCTATTAGAAATTATCATTTAATATCTATTTATTCCATTATTTAATTATTTACATTAATCAATTATTATAAAAATTAATCTATAATCAAATCTCGTCATCGATCATAAGCAAAATGGAAGGAAGAAAGGAAGAAAGGAAGAAAAGATGGATTTTCTTTGTGATTATTTCTTAATGAATCCCTTTGCTTTTACACAAAAGAACGCTTGTCAAATATTCGATACAGATTCGTGAAATCTGAAATGAATTGAAAGAATAAGTTACAAACAAAGACTTTTTTCGTTAATAATATTCAAATTTCTTAGATTTCAAATTAACAGGGGAACGCTTTTTATCGTTTGAATTGAGAATTGAAAACCAGAATTTGGGTAAATTAATTAATTAAAAAAATAGTTTAAACCACAGATAGATTAGTCTAATATTTTAGCTAAAAAATAGATATATATATATATATATATCTATTTATTTTTTTAATCAAAAATCGCTTTTATTTTTTTTTTCTAAAGGTATATTACTTCAAAAAATAATTCATCAACCAAAAAAATATATTTTGATAAATGTATCTATAAAATCTAATGGAAATAAATTTAAAAATATATAAAAAAATGATAAAATTTTTATCATTGGATAATAATAAAATTTTTCTTTGATCCAAAAAGGCCTTTACAACCTTCTTATTTACATTTATATTACTCACATAACCGGTCTTTGGATATAAAAAAAAACCATTTATAATAAAATGTTCAATAAGAAATTATCTTATAATTTTTATGTATAACAAAAGGTGCTCATCTTGTCGATATCATTTTTATTTACCAATCATCTATAATGCTCTTTTGTCCTGATCGAAAAGAAATTCTAGTAATTACATGGGAATCTTATAAAAATGAATTTTTGCTTTGAAAAGATAAAAGTTCTTTGAGTCTTTTGAAAATTTTCAAGTTTAAGAATATTCAAATCAAAGGGTAACAATCTTTTTTGACGCGGCTAGCAAGTTTAAATCTATTGCTAATTTTTTAATTATTTATCCATATCAAAATTATGAATGGGTTTTTCACTATTAAAAAACATTCGAATCTACATGATTTTCATTAACATTTTTGATATTACATGTACTAAATATATATTCTAATAATCATACATTGGGATTTTCTAATTAAAGCCAAAAAATAAAGTTTCAAAATATTATTAAAGAAATAAAAAATAAAAAGTATTTTAAACGTAACCAGCAGATTCCACTCCCAATAACTTTGAGGTTTTAGCAGAAATAGTTGTGCTAGTGAACCAAAAATATTCATTCGCATATGTACACTTTTTTATTGTACCATTCGTATATTCCTGCACGCAGGCATCTTTTATGTTTCTATATCGAGGAGAGAGTATTTGATTGAAAAATCCAGCGACATCGAATGAATACATTTTGGTGTCATTATTTGCTTTTTGAAAATCTTCTGCGGCGGTTGCGAGAAGTCTATCATGTTGTTCAATTTTATTTCTCAAACTGTCAAGTTTAGCTGGTGAGAGATTATCACGGTAATGAGGTATTATGTAAATTTGTGGTAGGTTAGGTACGAGGATATTTCGAATGCCTTTAAGATAGAACGATTGCCAAACACGTGGGAAAACGCTGACAACAGTTTCCGGATCGGCATCAAAATCCGTAGTATAGTCGTTTTGGCCTGTTAACCATGCCTAATTATTGAGATTTCAATGAAAAATTAACAAAGTTAAAAACAAAGAATTCAGAGAAAAAAAGTTTCTACTATTAAAGAATTCATAAATTATGTTATTATTATTATTATTATTATTATTATTATTATTATTATTATTATTATTATTATTATTATTAACTTACTACTCCTAATGTTTGATCCAGGCTTGTAGTGTTTTGAAATTGTGAAAATTGTTCTGCTTGTTGAAGTAAGCCAGGAACTGGATATTCTGTTGCCGGTGGTGGACTGGCATAACCTTTTTTGTTAAGAACAATTAATAAAATGAAGTAGAATTAAGATTTTGAATAATGATATTAAATTCAGAAAATATTTTCGTTAATTAATTAGTTACCTTGAATATAGGAACTACTGAGAATTTTTTAAAGAAAGATAAAACAAAAGATTAGAATAAAAGAAAAATAATGATACAATGGCTTAAAAAGGACCGTTGCTTACTCTGAAGTGGCACCATAATAAGCGTAATCAAAAAGTTTCGCCTGAAAATTATTTGCCAAATGTTCAACCCAAGCACGTCCGTCGTTGTAATGTCCAAGGTAGTAGAGTGCTGGTGGTGTAGGATAATTTTGATTTGATAATGCATTCGCGTTTCCATTATCTGATTAAATTAAATTAAATTAAATTAAATGTATATATATATGAGAGATCAAAATTACTTAATTTTGATTAGGTTAAAAAACAAAGATGAGAAAGAAAGAAAGAATGAATGAATGAATAAAGGAAATTTCTGTACCACTCCAACCATCACCCAAAACCACAATTTGATTATATTTGGTAGTTGGTGCTGCCAATGATTTCGTTACAAATAAGGATGATGCTAGAAAAGTATACCCAACGACACCAAAAGTTTCTTTGACGATAGAAAACTTCATCTCTTCAAATTTTCTCTTATTCTCAAATTAATAGGATTCCAAATTTTCGAATTATGTGAACAATAATTTTGACTGAATAATTGAGAAGAAGGAGAAGAGGGAAGGGAGGAAGGAAGGTTTTATATAAATAAACAGATTATAAATAATTGATATCTAAATTCATATCGAAATCACTCAAAAGGAAATGTTTGTTTTAATTTCATTCATGCAACATTTTTTTTCAAAGATTTTATCCTTGCTCCTTTTAAAAATCGCAATGGCCAACGAGAAACGATTTTCATTTTCCCCTTCTATCCACTAATGCCAAGATATTTTTTTTCTAGAAAAGAAAATAAAATGGAAAATTATAAAGTTCGTCTTAGCCAATATTGGATACAATTTTATTCAAAGAAATAAAATTTCCAAACATTCTCAAAAGAAAGGTTGGTTTCGGAATCCTGTGGTGGGCATTTTTTTTTTAATATTAATGCACAAAAAATTATTCTTTGAGAATCTTGTTTTTTTCTATCTGACCAGGTTAATAATTAATTAGGGAATAATTAAATTAATTCAAATTTTTTATTCATTCATTCATTCAGATTTATTAATATATATTTATATTGAAATTGTTTTCTCCCTTAAGAATATCCGTTGATCATTAAAGAAGCTTGCTTAGCATGAATTTTTGAAAGATCGATCAGTGACTTTGAAAATATTTTTCCAAATTTGGGTATCTTGTGCCAAGCCTTTATCCTAAACTAACCAACTAACTAACTAACTAACTAACTAACTAACTAACTAATTAACTAACTAACAACTAACGAAGAAATCAAGAGCAGCAAATATTTATTTTTGTGATCCCTTTTTTTCTGTCGATTCTTACGCAGAAGTAACTCGTAGAATTCATGCGCCTCAAAAGCCGAAAATAGTTATCATAATAAAATTTTGATAATTTCTTTTCAAAAAGTAATTCTTTTTGCCTCGAATAATCAATAAATGGTGATAAATACTTCTTTGCTTCAAAAAAAAAAAAGTAAATTCTAATGGGCGATCATGAACATTTTGAGAACATAGAATGTAACAATAGATTTTTAAACCTCGTTGAAATAAATTCTACAGCGAAATGTTAAATTTATCATTGCCAAAAGTTACATAATTTGCTTGCTTACTTGCTTGCTTGTTTTTTTGTTTGTTTGTTTGTTTGTTTGTTTGTTTGTTTTTTTGTCGTTTAATAGAATTCTTCTCTTAATTAACTGGACGAGGCATAGTTTTGGATTTTCTTTATCGCAAAAAAAAAAAAAAGTTTTCGAATTTAAACATAACCTTTCTTGTGGACAAGTCAATTAACGAATTAACTTTTTTTAATATCGTACCATCTTTAAGCCTACCAATCAATGTTATTTTTAATAGAGATGAAGATTTTTTTTAGTTATATCCCGAGTTGTATTTTAAAAAACACAATTTCAGGTGTTGAAACTTGTAAAACACATCCCAGACTATAACTTATATGCCCACACCAGGTGCACTGAAGTTTTATGCATCTCTATGATGTATGAATTTATGTATGATGTACGTATGTATGTATGTATATATATATATATATATATGTATGTATGTATGTATGTATGCATGCAAAAGAAGTTCGTTCAAGAATTGATTCTATCAAAGAACTTGATTATCATCATCATTATTATTATTATTATTATTATTATTATTATTATTATTATTATTATTATTATTATTGTTATTGTTATTATTGTTATTTGCAAGAAAACTATATTTATATTTAAATTTCAAGCTTAATAAAACTTGGACAAAAAAAAAATTCTTTTAAGAAATTATATTTTTTAAAATCAATAATATAGAATATACAAACTAAAAAAATTTATTTTAAATATATTGATGCATTTTTTTTCATTATTAACTTTTTGTAAAATTTAAATCCAAAATCTAAACTTTTTTTTAAAAACCAAAATTTCAATTTATATAATTAATATATATATAATTTTGGTAATTTCTTTATCATGATTAAATATAACTTGTTAAAATTTTTATTATCAAATTTAATCTTTTTATTATAATTATTATAAAATTGATTGTCACATGATTATATATAAAAATTTATGTATCCATAATAATATCACCTTTCACAGTTCCATTTAAAGAAAGTTCAACCAAAAATATAGTGTTTCAAACACTTAAAAATCAAATTAGTGGAAAAAATCCTTGTTTTCTGATTGCGCTTAAAACCTTGTTTCACAAATACAATAATTTTTTAATATTAATTGCCCAAAAAAGTTTTTCTGAATAGATGCCCTTAAAAGGTGGATTTAATGGAAAATAATTTTTAATTTTTAATCAACACAAAGAGGGTTTTCAAACTATAATATTTTAAATGGGAAAGAAACTATTTTTTACTAATCATTCACTAAAAAGCTAGGCCTTTAAAAAAGATAGACATATTATAAAAAGAAATTAATCAAAATTCTTAAATTCTAATAAATAATTATAGCTCATTATAATGAATCAGCCTCAACTTATTTCCTTGCAGCAAGTGACTATTAGTTGCCATATTAGGCATCCTATAACAAAACCAGACAAAGTGAACATGAGAATAAAAAATCTCCTTCTTTACCATAATCATTCATCTCGAATGGAGTCACGACTGAATGGAGTGCGTTTGCAAGGTTATACCTTGTGTGATTGGCATCGCGACGAAAAGGAAAGTGGTTGGTGGTCAGACGAGAGGATGATGAAGGCCCCGGAAAGAGCAATGTTCACCGCCGCGTTTGCATTTCTTCCTCTTGTGGTGTGGTTGATCCTCCTTGCTGGGCACCGGGGATGAACGCATTCGACGGCCCCAACGTTATGCCCAGCTCTGAGGTAAAAGTAATATTTCCTATATGACTAATTCCAGCTATCTAGGTGACAGCCGGGATAACAGCAATGGTATTTTGAGTGCTGGGAGGAAGCCAGCGAAAAGATAAAGATAATGCCTTTTCAATTATCAAAGCAACGATTGCTTGTGTTCACTTTGTCTGGTTTTTTGCAGCACGTCCCATAAAAGTGATGAATGAAAAGTTAATCATATTTCCCATTATATTATTGATAAATGAAATAAAGTGTTAAATATACATAGAGGACAAAGAGGAAAAAACACAAGGATAAAAATATCGATCCTAGCATTTTTAGTTAGAAAATAAATCTTCATTTATCTTTGATTAATAAAAAGAATTTTTATTCGACATAATGGACTATTATTTTAAAAGTTCCATTTAAATGGAACTCAAATTATTCGTTTCCTAGCGTTAAAGTGGTTATAGGCTTTTCGAACACAGTAACAAATAAAGACAGTATTATATAAATGTTATCATAGGCGAAGGTGTTTTGATGGTAAATAACCTAGTTGAAAATAATAATTATAAAAAGATATTTCTTTTAATAAGGCTAAATCTTTTGAAATGAACCCTGAATTACAAATTGTGGAATATCCTCAATGAAGATCTTCCACTTAGTCCCCCAGCTTAAGCACACTGGGAATATTAATAGCACTACCCCAGAAGATTGAATCTTCAACTCTTTTGGAAATTGGGGCGCTAAAAGAGTTAAAGTTGGCGTACTTCGAGTATCGGCAGCGGGCTTTGCATATTGCCGAAACCATAAAGCAGATGCTAACCTCACTGGTTATAATATATGTTGCTAACCCAGTGTTAAAAAGAAAAGGTATAGCTAGAAAAATAATACTGTTCAAAAATAGAATATATTAAGTCTGTTTGTTCTTTTGAATTTTCAATAAAAATTCGAACCTTAATAGTAATTATTACCTCAGTAAGTATAAAAATCTTAATTTTTTGCAATGAAAATGATATCCAATATCGAAAATAGAAATTGATGCAAGCGAAACAAACGCAAGATTTTAAAACATTAAAATAATATTTTAATAAAATCAAGTTACCCTCCTCATTTTTCCTTTTACTTACAACATATGGTACCATTAAAATAATTGAAATTCTTTGGAGTACAATTGACTCAAGTTTCTTCTCGTCCCAAAGATTGACTGAATCGAGAAAATTAATAGTTCAACGCACAAATATATATGAATTTTATGAAACTAAAAACTAAAAAGAAAGGCTTACATGTAACTTTATACCCGAAATTCTCATTTAAAAGTGTGGTATGTGAATAAATTATGGAAGGAGTTAACCATTTAATCTTCATCATTATATCTTTATTAAAGGTAAGGTCATTCGCAACTTTAATGAACAAATTTCGATTTGAAATATTTTTCTAGGCTTCTGAATCTCATTTATTGATGTGACTCCCTTTTAAAAAAAAGTTGATCTTCAATTGTTTTGAGATTTTTCACGAGCAAAAGTCCTATTAAGGGGTGGCTTATAATCAATACATACCATTTATGTAATTTGCTTAGATAGCAACATTCGAAACCTTCTAACAGAAAAATAAATAATAACCAATCTCATGTACATGAATGTATGTTTTCTCGTCGTTCTAAAGCATTCAATCGAAATCAACAAATGAATAAATTGATCATCTAAAACAAATTTCCTTGAAAGCAAAAAGTTAAAAATATATATCCATGTATTCCCTTAATGGCTTATCCGGTTGATTAAATACGCCTTTTAGTACATGTACTTCATTTTTGTAAAAAAAGAAATATTTTTGTTGGTAAATGAAATTTTGTCGAATCAAATGTTTTTATTTTCACGCATCCCCCAATGGAATTATGTGGGAATGAATGGGAAACTTTCATAAGATAGAATTTACAAAACATTAAAAATGCAAATGATTGTGAAACGAAACAAATATGTTTTGCAAGCGATTTCTAATCATATTTATATTAACGGAATAGAGCTTGGAAAAATAAAATTCCCAGGTTTTTTTGTTAATTAAAACACAATTATGAATGAACTATTTTTTTTTCTTATTTTTCTAGAAATATTATTAACTCCTTTGAAAAAGAACTCGTTTTAAAATTATATATGATTAAAATGGAATCCAGAATACTCTTGGAGTTTTTTAAATCAATTTTTTTTTACTAAATTATTTTATTCAATAAAATTTATAAAAGGCCAATGATTTTTTCATTTTATGAATTATAAATGATAAAACAACCAAATTAAATATATCAAATGCAAAATTTAATTAAAAAAATATAATTTAAAAGATAAAATAATAATGATATAATTAGATGATAATAAGAAAATATATAATAAAATAAATCTTTTTTTGATAAAAATTACTGAAAATAAAAACAATAAATGATATTATTTTAATTTGGTAATTTATTCAAATTAAATTTTAATCTTATATATATATGTATTATGAATATTTATAAATAATTTAAAAATTAATTAAGCAAATATAAATATCCATTTTTTTTTACTATTTAGATCATTTTCAATGATAATCTTAGTACAAAAGTTTTGTAAATTTAAAGATTCAATATATGTAATATTTTAAAAATTGTAAAATAAATATAACCAATATTATACTCTTTAAAAAAATTAAAATTCTATATTACTGATTTAATAATATAAAATCTGTCATCTAAGATTATTAATCATATAATTTTTTAAATGAAATTATGTTATCATCTTTTGATAGTATCATAAACCAATAAAAAATTGATATTGATCCGAACAAAATTTAAATCTCCTTCAGAGAAACATAATAAAACCTAATTACCAAAGTTGAAATCCAAAGGTTAATTCAATACTAGTAGTCCTAAATAAGGAAAACATATTTATAATTTAATTTCGGACAAGTTTGAAGTCCCTGAAAGGTATCTACAATATTACTTCTCAAATAATTTCTAAATTCTTTAGAGGAAAAATCGAGCTTGATTTTTTCTGTTGCTTTTAGGAAACATATTTCAAGCTAAAAAATCAAGACATAAAGTACTAGGAATGACCCAGATTACTTATTTGTTAGATATCTCATTATCGATGATGAGATTTGAGATTTGAGATTAACCAATGAACACTGAAATATTTTATCTTTTAAATGGTCATTGATTAGTTCTTAACGAGAACCACGGAATAAATGAGAATGGTCCAATTAGAAAGAAATATGTAAATGAGACTGCTGTTTCATTTTATTTATTACCAACTATTTGATTAATTAAAAAACATCCCTTAGTTAAAGATCAACTTCTTTATTCGCATCAAATATATCTACTATTTTGCTTGTTCCTTCAATTTATATTTCTCCAAAGCCATTGATATTCTATCAAAATTTGTGTAAATAATGCAAAAAAATAGAGACTAAAAGAGTGATCTAAATTAACTTTCCACGCACGATTGATAATGACAGCTCGAAACCTGAGTGTGATTAATTGAATCCTGTCTCACAAAAGATCATCCCAAGTCTCATTGAAATAAGCATCTTCTTCGCTAGATTGATCAGGCTCGCTGTCATCTATATCAATTGCTTCACATTTTTCCATGCATTCTTTGAGATATAAATCGTTAGGTTATGTTTGAAAGTTCAAAGATTAAAGATTAAATTCTATATTCATACCACGGCATCTTGCTTTTTCGGCGTTCCTACGTTGAGCCTAGGAAATTTCAAATGAGTAAGGTTCTTTTTTGAAAATTTCGAATTTCCAATGCCTAAAAATAAGAATTTAATGTAGTATATAGGTAGAAATTTTATCAACATATACCTTGGCAAACTTATCGAGTGGCATAGTCCTAGTGCACAACATGCAAGTTAAAGTCGAGTTTTGTTGAGGAGTGCACTGCTTGCACATTGTATGGTGTCTCTTAACACTCTTGCCGTGAGAAGCGTAGACTTTTCCAATGATATATATTTTAAAAGAAGCATCAAATAAGTTAAAATAGTCTCAATTTTACTTACGGTTATGAATTTTATCCAAGGCCTTTGTTACTTGAGTTTTAGAGAACGAATGAATGCGCTTTTCTTGTTGACATCCATAACAAAACAAAGTTCCAGGGACTTTTTGGGGTTGCTTGTTTGCAGCGAAAGTCGAGTGTTTGTTCCCATAAGTGGCCATGAATTTGAAAATTTGGGAATTCTTTGTTCCTTTAAAGAAACTTTAAAATAGCTATAGTTTGAAATGTGCCTCAATTCAGAGCCCCAATGGGTGTTGGTTGTGGAAGAGCAAAGGGTCTCACCTAGTTAGTTAAATTTTAGATGATATAATATATTCGTAAGTTAACGATCACTGATTCATCTGAAAAATCAATCGTTCTCAACGAATCACGTCCCATCTAATAGAGATCGAGAAAGATAGCAATTTAGGATTCTCTGTGCTGAATATAAATTTTCGCCACTGTCCCGAAGCTCTAGATTGAATAGAAAAACTTGGCATTTGAAATTCGATCAATGAGATTGCAAATTTTTGAAATGGTACTCATTTGTGCCTCCACTCAATAAAATGGTGTTTGGTTGATTTTAATCTGCAATTGGAAGAAGTCATCTTGGAAAAAGGAAATACTTGTAGGCATTGAATGAGGTATTTGTAAGAGATTGCTTCAGCTGTAACAATATTGTTTTGTCAAGATCCTGTTAATTAAGATAAAACTTCCAAGACAAAAGAACATACACATATATTCTCTACTCCTAACAAAGACTTTTAATAAACATTTTTTTGGAAAAGGGAAGGTTTTTTAACAAAATAATAATACTTTAAAGTTATTACTTAAATACTGAATGATTATTTGCAAGTTTTTAACTTTAAATATAATAAATTTGAAATATAGCAAAAAATTTAATGTATTTTTACCATATTTTAAATATTAACTTTGAAAGAAAATAAGACTTTTAACTAATAACAAAACAATATTAATCAATTCAAATTAAAATTAATTTGAATAAAATAAATAAAACATAATTTTTAAATAAGCAGATTGGCTTTCAATATAATTTAACAATTAAACAATTTCAAAAATTAGCCGATTTTAAACTTAAAATGAATTATTATTTAAATTATTTGTATTTTTAATATAGTTTGAAATTTTTAAATTTCAAAATTTATTAGCCTTAAAATTAAAAAATTGAAAAAATATTAAAAATATTAATTAAACATATACAATAACAATCATTGTTTTCACAAATTATTAAAAATTTTCAATGTTTATTTGTTAATAAAAATTAATTCAGTATATTTTTAATAAATCGACATTATTCTTGTCAATTATACAATTTCTTTTACATTTCATTAATTTTACAAACTATGAATTATATAAAAAAATAAATTTCCAAGAAACTTAAATATTTTTAATAATATTTTAGGTAAAAACTTGAAAATTTAGTTATATTATTAATTATTATACTTATTTCTATCTATTTATTATAAAATTTGTTTATTTATAATAATATGTAATTATTTATAACTTATAATATTATTGAAAAGTTTAAATATTTTTTGCATAATTTTCAAACTTCTGTTAATTATCCATATTTTTAATTTGTTAGACAAAGATATATATTATTAATTAAAATTTTTTCTTCAAATATCAAAATTAATAAATATTAAATATTAAATATATAACAAATTTTTCGATATTTTGTTAATTTAATAATTTAAAATAATTTTTTTAAATATCTAAATTGTTAATTGCAAACATATTTTTTGAAATATGAATTTATTTAATCACTTGACTCAAAGATAAACCATTTAATTTTAACTTAAATATAAATGTTTTAATTATCAAATATCTTTTTTTAAGTCAATTTATCAAATATAAATATTTTTCACAAGATTTTTAGTTACTCTGTTTAGATGTTCCAAAAAAATATAAATATTAATCAGAGTGAAATTTTTTAAACATGCAGGTAAAACTTATGCTAACTATATTAATTATAAATTATATGCAATTCAAAATTGTGTTTTGTTTTATTTTCAAAGAAATTATAATTATGATTATTTATTTGCACAAAATGAAATAAAAGTCTGTAGGTTTTTTTTTAAGAATAGAATAAGAGTTCCGAAATTCTGTTTGCAAATACGGAGAAAGATTAATTGAAGTTATCACAATTGTGAATTGAATCTTTATACAAAATTCCAATTTCCTTTGTAATTTTCTTAATCTATCCCTGAATTTGTCTGTTCAACGCTTAAAATTAAATTATTCAATTAGTCAAGTTTGGAACAAAGAATGATCAATAATAGCAGCTCAAAAGGTGCTTCAACATTACATATGGAGATACTTTCAAAAACTATGGGATATTTTCAATGTAGATAGGAATTGTCTATTTTTGACTTCTTTCATTGTATATTTTTTGCTTAATTGCATTTTCATTATTAATGTTTAGCACGAGAGTTAAAGAAAAGTTCTGCGGTTAATGAATTAATTGTTCGGCTGCAATTATTTGTTATACAGTTTTTAATAAGTTTTTATTTCTATGAAATCCGGAGCCATTCTTGTACATTTGTACATGAAAAATTTCAACCATATGGTGATTCATACCAAATTCTCTGTGGAGTAAACTGAGGTCACAAGATTTATTTACATGATATGCATTACATAGCTTTTCTCAATGGCTGAATGGAATATTTATTTTAATGGCTTTTACATTCTTTAATGTTTTCAAGAAAAAAAAATTTCTTTAATTTAAAAATCTAATTTGAGGGTTTTTTTTTAATTTCGGAACTCTGAAGAGCGTTAAAATTTTGCTCTAAGAACCAGCTTTATTTTCTATACATCAATATTTTGTAAACTAAATTCAGGAAACTCAAATAAAATCATTTTTGATCCCCCGAGGTGTTTGCTTTCTTAATAATTGAGAGAATACAAATATTTTTTAAATTGACCTGAAATAAAACCCCGATTGGAAAATAGAGAAAAATTGTAAAACCTGACTGGCGAGTACAAATCCCGAAAATTTTAAAAGAGAAACTTTCTACGCATATTAAAAAGTACTATTAGTGGTACAAGTTTTAATCGATTTAGGAAAATTATTTAAGGAAAGGTTGGTTGGATATCTATGATAGAATAGCTTTAATTAACTATTGTGTATTGTAATATTCATATACTTAATGGCAAATGGTAAATTGATAGAAACTTTATTTATTATTACATGAAAACTATCTCATGTTCAGATCTAAAGAATTTTCGGAGTTGTAAATGCCGACGGCAACCGAAAAATTTCATCATTGTGTAGGATGGATCATCAGGAATTTTCTATTCACAACACATAAGGAATATATTTTTTTTT
>JAAOMT010000172.1:9686-29976 GCA_016748015.1 Geosiphon pyriformis
GATTCACAAGATTTACACCAAAGTGGATCTTTTAATGTGCGATAGCATTCTTGACATTTCGGCAAGCCTGCTTCAAAAACATTATCATTACTTTTAGCAGCATCACAAAATGGACATATAGGAGATCCACCAATGATTATACCCATGTTACCACATTTAAGACACTTGAATTCATCTGAAAGCTGGTCAAAAAAAGCTTCGAAATCCAAGAACTCTCCTTTAGAATTACGCTGGTATTTTAAACCTCGAATTTGAAATTGCAAAATGAACCGTTCTAGGTCATTTTGATCCTGTACAGTGAGGTCAAGGGAATTCAAATCAGGAAAATCACTTTGATAAATTAAGTTAATTGTCTCTCCTGCTTTCGAATAGATTTCAAATGCCTTTTCTAGATTTTTTGTGGTTCCCCATCCATTTTGATAGCACCATCCAAGATTGTATTGTACATTTTGATTTCCCATCTTTGTTGCTTTTAAATAAAATTCAAAAGCTGCTGCGAGATTTTTCCCTGTTCCCCATCCATTTCGATAATACTTTCCAATATTGTTTTGTGGACTCAGATTTATTACTTTTTCCAGATGATTCATTGTTTCTAGCCCATTTGGAAAATAAGTGCTAAGTATGTTTTGTGCAACTAAACTTCCCGCCTCTGCTGCTTTTGAATAGAGTTCAAATGCTTTTTCCAAGTTTTTCGTCGTTCCCAATCCATTTTGATAACAAACTCCAAGATTGTATTGTGCATTTGTATTACCCGCCTCTACTGCTTTTGAATAGATTTGAAATGCTTTTTCCAAGTTTTTCGTTGTTCCCGATCCATTTCGATAACAAACTCCAAGATTGACTTGTGCATCTAAATCTCCCGCCTCTGCTGCTTTTGAATAGAGTTGAAATGCTTTTTCCAAGTTTTTCGTTGTTCCCAATCCATTTTGATAACAAACTCCAAGATTGTGTTGTGCATTTGTATTACCCGCCTCTACTGCTTTTGAATAGAGTTGAAATGCTTTTTCCAAGTTTTTCGTTGTTCCCAATCCATTTTGATAACAAACTCCAAGATTGTATTGTGCATTTGTATTACTCGCCTCTGCTGCTTTTGAATAGAGTTCAAATGCTTTTTCCAATTTTTTCGTTGTTCCTAATCCATTTTCATAACAAACTCCAAGATTGACTTGTGCATCTAAATCTCCCGCCTCTGCTGCTTTTGAATAGAGTTGAAATGCTTTTTCCAAGTTTTTTGTTGTTCCTTCTCCATTTTGATAACAAACTCCAAGATTGACTTGTGCATTTGTATTACCCGCCTCTGCTGCTTTTGAATAGAGTTGAAATGCTTTTTCCAAGTTTTTCGTTGTTCCCAATCCATTTTGATAACAAACTCCAAGATTGTATTATGCATTTGTATTACCCGCCTCTACTGCTTTTGAATAGATTTGAAATGCTTTTTCCAAGTTTTTCGTTGTTCCCGATCCATTTCGATAACAAACTCCAAGATTGACTTGTGCATCTAAATCTCCCGCCTCTGCTGCTTTTGAATAGAGTTCAAATGCTTTTTCCAAGTTTTTCCTTGTTCCCGATCCATTTTGATAACACCATCCAAGATTGTATTGTGCATTTGTATTACCTGCCTCTGCTGCTTTTGAATAGAGTTGAAATGCTTTTTCCAAGTTTTTTGTTGTTCCCAATCCATTTTGATAACAAACTCCAAGATTGTATTGTGCATTTGTATTACCCGCCTCTACTGCTTTTGAATAGAGTTGAAATGCTTTTCCCAAGTTTTTCCTTGTTCCCCATCCATTTTCATAACAACGACCTAAAAATAATTGTCCAAAAGAATCTTTTGCTTTCGCTGCTTTCTGAAATTCTATAAATGCTTTTATTGGATTGGGGATAGTTCCAATCCCATGTTCTAAAGAAAAGCCAATCAAAACATGGTCTATTGAACGCTTTGAATTTTTATTATTCAAGCACTCGAATAAATCTTTTGCTGTTTTCTGATTTTGTTCAAGATATTTTTTCACGAATTCAGCAACTTTTGAATAAGGATTATTCAGACCACTTTCTTTGATAACAATCAATGCCCCTTCAACCCAGTCAATGGGTGAATTTACGTTTTCAATTGATGAAGTTGAAGACATGATTTTAAGCAATAAAATGGATTATCAAACTTCAAATATTTTGTATAGTAAAGAGGAATTTTTAAAGAGTTCAACTTGCTAATAAATAATGATTTCAATGTTAAATGACATTCAGGAAAAGGCTAGCCTTGAAGAGATCTGAAACGATAGAAAATTCGGAAAACAGACCCTTACTTCATCAAAGGCTAAATTTCCTCATTTACATTGCTTAAATGAGTAGAGATCGTCCGGGACGGAATTCACTATGCTTTCATTGTCTTATTGCTATTTTTAAATTTTAAATGAAAACCTAAAATTGATCTACACTAAACTAAGTGGTATGAAAAAACTTGAAAGGGGTTTTTTGTGGCTAATTGTATGCAAAGCTTTATTTAACTACTTTAAGATAATCTCAAAAGATGGGCTAATATTTGATAAATTAAGTGATTTTACATTATAATACTGAAACTCAAAAAATAAAACTTTAAGGTCGGGCTTCAAGTATATATATTTAATTCGTAAAAATAAAAGTAACAATTTTTTATTAATTAAAAATATAAAAATATTAATAATGATTAATTTTTTTTGTATACCAGAAATTTTAATAACTTTGTTTGAATTTAAAATAATCTATAAACTTTAAAAGATTGAAAAATTTAGGAAGAACACTTTTTTGCAGATTTTTTAATCATTTATTTTAATCATAATCTTTTCATTATTTCGACGTTTTTAGGTTAATTTATTTATACTCAATTGATTAAAAGAAGTTGCTAAATTTTTATAAAATATCCGTGGTGCAGCAAGATGGAATAATTATACTTGAATGTTATCGTAATGAAAACTTTTTTATGTTTACACTTAAAGACACAGTTTCTTTAAACAAAGATAAAAATTATAGAAATAACTTCCGTTTATCCTCTGAATTCTAGTTATCTTTTGGTAAAATATTATTATTATAAATAAGTCTCTAAATGATGTTATTGAAATAAAGAGGAATATTTTTAATGATATTTAAGTTAGTATATAGATCTCAATAACTTTATTTATGTATATTCAATTTTCATTTAGAACCTATCTTAATGAGTTAAAAGGAAACATGAAAATCAGTTTTTTCGTACCTTTTGCTACAACTGATGGAGGCTTTGGGTCTTATCAACTGGGCTACTACATTAGAAAAGAGCAAAGTTATAGTATATATTAAGAATTTATCATATTTTTAAAAAAAAAACTAAGATTGAATAGGAACACATGCTTGCCTTTCGTGGATTTAATTAATTTTTTTATTCAGACACTAGGTATCATAAATTGTTGTTTGTTATTATTCTAGTAATATTAACAGTTTTAAGTGGCTCTATTGTAGCAGTTAGTTTTAAATTTTAAGATTAAATGAATAATTAATTTAGAAAATTAGTTTTGCAGTTGTTTCTATTATGCCAATTTTAGTTAATGTAATAGTCGACACTAAATTTACTCTAATAAATGGAAAAAATATAAAATTTCCACATCTATATACCAAAGTAATTAATTTTCAATTTTGAAAGTACAAACATAATTAATTATTATATTCAGTATTATTTTTCTAGATATACCAATTTTTTAATAGTGAACTGACAGGATTCATTAATATAATCAATAGGATAATGACAAGCATCGTTTTTGATGTAATGTAAATAATTTCTTGCCTTTTCGAGAATGTGATTTAACAAAATTATAGTTTAAAATCCTTATTTATTGGCAAAAAAAACTCCTTAAAAATCCTTTTTACCCATACAAAATTGATAATTTATTTTTGGGCAGAAAATAATTTCTTCAGCTTCATTAATTGAACCGCAATTTCATCTTTCGACTGGCTTGAAGGAGCATTGATTGTCATGAAAAAAAAATCAGACTATTTTTCCAGCTAATATTCAAAAGTTGCTTTTCTCATGATGATTGTTTAAGAAAATGGTCAAAAAACCTTTTTGGAATTATAATAAAACTAATTTAGAAGTAGATTTAAGGAGATAATCGACAATATCTCGAATTAGATTTTTTTATCAAAAGAAGCTATAACTTGAAAAGTTTTGAAAAAGAAAAATGTATCATAAGATGAACATAATCTAACTTTAAAATTATTATGATAAACTAAAAATAAACATAATAAAAATTATTTTTTTATGCGGAAAAGTAAATATCAGTTGCCATTTATGAGTGATTGCCAAGGCCCAAAAAAGTTATTTATGTTTCAATTTTATAATAAAAACCAATAGCCCCATTTTCTGGGAAGCTCGAAAGGGATGATCGCAATCAGATCCTCAAAAAGAAAATGGGGTAACACACCTAAAAATTTATCAATGTTGAACAATTTCAATTTTTAATTAACAAATATATGTTTATAATATATTTATCTATCTAAATTACATAGAAAATAAGTCATGCCTTTTTTTACATTTTCTGTTTTCTTTTCGCTATAGTTTATTTTGAATAAAACTCATTAAATTCAAAGCTAATATTATAAAAACAAACACAATCATTGGACTCATAATATTGATTTTAAATATTAGTTTTTCAAAAAGTTTAGTTTAAACCTGTATTTATCAAGTCTAATTCATTCGTTTCCTCACGTGCAACTCGTGAAAAAGTAGTTTGATAATGGAACCAAATCAAAATACTATAAAGTCGATAAATAATATTAATTGTTAAAATAACTGAGCTCATAATGAGACTTATTATAGGAATAATATCGTAGGAAAAGGTGTTTTGATGGTAAATAACCTAGTTGCAATAATAGTAATAATAATATTATTAATAATAATAATTGTAATATATTTAATTTGGTGAAGCGTCAAAATTTTGAAAAAAAAGGCTAAATCTTTGAAATCAAACCTGAATTACAAATTGTGGAATATCCTCAATAAAGATATTGATGGTACTACCCCAAAAGATCAAATCTTCAAGTCTTTTGGAAATCGGGGCACTGAAAAGCCCCAAGTTTGCATACTTTGAATGTAAAAGATTCAGAGCATCTATATCAGCGGCAGATAGTATAGTGAATAAGGCAGCGGGCTTGCCAAATTGCCGAAACCATACAACATATTCACTATTCATGCTAATCTCATTGATTATGATGTATCCTGCCAGTCCTGTGTTGAAAAGAAGAGGTATTGCTAGAAAAATAATACTGTTCAAAGAAAACATATATATAAATTAATTATCTTTGCTATTTTTGAATTTTTGATGCATTTACAATTTACAAATTAATTACCTTGGTAAATATATAAATCCCACATCTTTTCCGTTTTTTATAGTGAATGTGATATCAACTATAATATCGACTAGAATTAATGTAATAGAAACAACTGCAAAGCTATTACCCTAAAATTAGTAAAAGTTATTAAAATATTTATTTAATTTTAAACTTTAAACCACAATAATTATCCCAATATAACTGCAAAAAAAATAAATCAAATACCCTGGGATTTTTCTTTTTTCCTATAAAATATAGTCTCATTAATATTATTGCAATAATAGCAATTGCAATTAGATGAAATTTATATTCATTCCAAAAATTTGCTAAAAAAGTTATTAAATGATATACAGTTTAATAAAAATTAATTAATGAAGATTAATTCATTCTCGCTTACGTTTAACTTGGAATCCAAAAGTCTCATCTAAAAAGCCCGTGTGTGAATAAGTGCTAATGGGAGTGAACCATTTATTCTCGATTAATGCATTAAGGTCATGTGCAATTTCCATTGGATTTCTAGAATCACTTGTTGAAGAAATTTGAAGTCGTAATATTTCTCGGCCTACTGATTCTGATTTCGACTTATCAGTCTTATGATCAATAATTTTGATACGACTTCTTTCAACTGGAATTGTAAAAGATAATTGATCTTCAAGTGTTTTGAAAACTTCTCGTTCGTTTTTAATTTTGTTGAAATCCGAGAAATTTGTATTCAGACGTAAGAGTCCAATCAGGGTAGCTTTAAATCAACAACAACAATCAATATTATGTATTTTAGTTAGATAGGGACCTTAAAAATTTACTAATTGAAAATAAACAATAAACCTTCTTACCTGCATGTTTGCTTTTTTTCCATCTTAAAGCATTCAAACGAAATGAAAAAACAAACAAACAAACGAATGAATGAATGAATTATTAATCTTTAAAACAAAATTGTCAGAAAAGAAAAAATTGAAAAATATGTACGTTTACCTGTTTTAAATTGCCATATATTTCTATTAATTCCTTTAATGGCTTCATTATATTGAGCATCTTTCACAAAATTATTATTGACGACAATAAAATAATCTTTATCCGGTTGATTAAATGTGCTTCCAAAAACATCCACTCTAATAGTTCTATTATCCATCTCCACATGACAATATTGTGACTTTGCAGAGATACTTTGCCTCAGAATTGGTTCAGTTTCATTGTTTTGATAGATAGAAATATTATTATTCGAAAATGCGATTTCCACGAAATAATTAATCGTTATTTCTCGCGCCCCAAATGGAATCTTTTCGTTTAGACGAGGGTAAGTAGTAATGATAAAAGGATTTTCATATCTAGTGTCTGTTCAAATAATAATAAAATTAATTAAAATCTACCAACAGCATCATTCCATTTAATCTTACTAACCTTTTTTTGAAAAAAATGGTAAATTTTTAGTATAGACGATGACTTTATTCACGTCAAATGTAGCAGCCCAGAAAGTATTGTTTGATAAGATAGTAGAGAGATAACCTTCATCCAGATGCGAGATATTCCATGAATCATTCTTAACTCCATTTTGATCATATAATTCTATAGCAAATACTACATCTTTCACGATTAAAGTTTTATTTAATAAACCACCATAAGCCAGTGAGATTGTAGTAGTGGAATCAGCAGAAAATTCTTTCGTGATGTATTTTAATACTGCCCCACTTCGAAGAAATGATATTTGGCTGTTACTCAGGCGACAATAATATCCCACAGCATTTATTTGAGCATCGCAATCAATCCAAGTGGCATTTTCATCATTTTGATGGAGTAGCAAATGAGGACCAAAATCAGCTGTTTCTGGCTCCCAAAATGTAACGTATACTGAATATGTCGTTATGTTTGTATTGAGACCAAATTTAGCCAAATATGCTAATCCGAAGCCACCATCGATTGTGGCAAAAGTTGAATAATCCACAAAACTCTCTTTTAATTCAAGCTTTTCAAGCATTTTAGGACCAGATATTGGTTTGATGTTTTCGTTGGAATATGTTCTAAATGTAAATTGAATGCATAAGGTTATTTCTTTAAAATTCATATTTAATATTATATATAATGTATATTAACTTACGGAGCATTAAAAACAATCCATTCTATTTCAGAACTGTTCAATTCAATTCTACAAGTCTTTAGAAAATTTTTATCTTGTTGTATATTTCTTGTTAACCGACAATCTATAACATTGCTGTCTTTAATTAGATCTACATCACTGTATAAAGTGTTATGTATTATCAATATAAAGTTTTTTTTTTAAAATTAAGAAGATTTTATGTTTAAGAGTTATTTGACAAAAACCTTTGAATTAATGTTCCATTCCACAAAAATAGTTTCCTTCGTTGTTGATCATAAGAAGTCACTAAAAGATAATTAGAGTTTAAAATATCAACAGAACGTTGTCCACGCTTATCTCTATAAGCATTGTAGTTATTTAGAGAAGCTGTGCCATCAGGTGTAAACTTGAGAAAGGAATATTGATACGTATTATTATAAATGCATAAATTTGAAAGGATAATTGTTCTATCTTGTTGGGCCAATAATTTATAAAAGGTACAAGTTCCCTTGAGATCAATTTTATACACCGTTTGATTCATTGTTAGCGATATAGAACTCTTGGTAATTGAAATAAAATAAGTTAAAAACATCCAAATAATCAAAAGGTATTGATTAAAAAATATGGTTAAGAAAAACTGCTTCATTTTCATCTTAAAAAATTTGTTATTTTTCTTTGTAAAATAATTTTTTGGATTTGTTTTCGGTTCTCACAAAGTTTTTTAATCTCTTAAATACTTTAATTATAGAAAATTTTAAAATTTAAATATAGCTAAAATGATATTCATATAATGTTATGTATTTTGTAAATATTTATTATTAGAATCCCTATGGAAGATCGATCTCAAGTCTGATAATCTAACTACCTTTCCTATTACCTTTCATATTCCCTTTCATTATCCCTTTTTTGAAGTTAACCAAAGCAAGATTTAAAATTTATAAAAATTAGCCTATTTAAGTGAATTGAATCAATCCATCCATCAATCCAAAAATGTGAAACCAACTTTTTAGTTTTTTCTAATAATTGGGCGGAATTCCTTTTATAAAGATTTAAGGCTTAAATCTAATTTACCGTATCATAACATTCGAATCTTTCGTAGCGTGGGGTGATGCAAAAATACTAAAAAATGGATAGATCACAATTATTAATTAACTAATCAAATAATTATGTATGGTTTGGGTAATAATAATAATAATAATAATAATAAAATACAGTTAATTTTAAATATAAACACAAACATGAAATTTCTAAAATTAATTTATCAAAAAGGTGTAAAAATAAAATATCTGAACTATATATACACTATCAGCTATTCGACACTATCAGCTATTCGACCTTCTCTTTTTTGTAATTTTTTTTAGTCTTTATATGTTATCTTTACTTTTTACTTTTTTTATCTTTCTTAATTTATTTCATCATTATTCTTTATTTAAGTCTCGAAATTAGATTCTTAATTATTTGTTTGATCGCTTAATAAATACACAAAAAGTGACATTTTCTGCATATATTTTCCCATTTGTTGCCAAAAAATCTATTTTTATTTCATATCTGTTGAACTAGATTAAAAATGTAATCTTCAATGAAAAATATTTATTCATCCTATTTTTCTTAAAAATAGAACTTATAATCAAAAGAAATTTTAATTAGTTTCCCCATAAGTCACTTCTCATATTATTTACCGATTCTATAAACAATTAGGTAATGATTTAAAATTCTAAACCAACTTGAAAAAGCAATTTCAATGAGAATAATAAAGAATTTCATTTCTAATTTCGTTTTAGCCTAAAAAAAGTTTGTTTTATAATAAGTAGTTTAAAAATTATAGATATGATGCAGCTGTCATTTTATGAGATAGATAAGCATAAATCTTAAAGTCTGTATTCACAACCTATTTTATTTACTTTAACAAAAACCAATAACATCATATGCAATAATCTTAATATCTTATATACATCGAATAAGCCATTAACTTCTTCCAAGAAAGAAAAAAGGGCCAAGAGAATCAGTGCAAGCTAAAAATTGTATGATTATAGTTGGGAAAAGCATGATTGTTTTATATAGTAAGTTAGAATTTTGTAATTTCTCCTATATGAATCTGCCAAGTTTTTTTTTAAATCACTAATTCTAAGATTCTTTTCCAACCCTTTTATCAGAAGAATAATCTACAAGTCCAATCCTATTCGTACTTGACCTCAATAAAACTAAAACGAATATGGCCCCTATTACAATTTCTTTCCTTAGAAAACCCAACTTCCTAAAACTCATTTTCTTGAGATGGGAACAAAAAAAGCAAAGGAACAGCAAAAAGTCATCATACAAGGCAGCACCAAAATCACAGCCTAATCTGGTAGCTTTTTGATTAGGTTTAATTTTAAAGTAAAAATAAAATATGATCTCATGGTTGATTTGATTTGTAAAAAATGCCTAATGGATTTTTAAAAACAATTTCACATTGAATGTTTAATACATATAAATATATTAAGCATATAATGGAAATTAAGGATAAATATCAAATTGATTTTGGTAATTGTCAGAAAATATTAATTTATTTATTGAAAAAATATTTGATTAATCAATGATAAATTAATTTATTTCTGAATATAGAGATAATATAAAAAAATTATTTTTAATTAAAAGCATTATATTTTTATTCTTTTTTAATATCTTATGCATATTTAGTTAAAAAACTAATTTATCTCGCAATTATCGAAAGCTGTATTAACAAGTGATTCATCAACTTTGATTCTAAATTAAAAAAGTTTGCTATGGTGATGATTGGATACTTAATTTTCTAATTGATGGCTTTGTATATACGGGGGTACTTTACATGAGCATGAAGTAATTCTTGAATTTTCCTATTGTTTATTGAAAAAAATACTTCAAAAGCCAGACATCCGTTATAATTTTTTTTCAGGATATCAATCCAAGAAGTTTTTTCACATTATTGTATATCCAGAATTTGATTGGAATATGAAAAACGTTATAAAGAATCATAACTTAATAATAATACAAAATGACTCGAATTTAAACAAACAATTTTTCTTCTTTTATAATAAACTTTTGTTTTCCTTTAACTTTGTGGTAAAATATTTTAAAATAACGCTTAGAAATATATTTAATAATTATGTATTTTATATATATTTGAAAGTGCTACTAATATTGAAATTATTAATCCCAAGATAATTTTTATTTAAAATTGAAAAGGGTTAACCTAAATTATTGTATATTTTATGATAGCAAGGCAATAAAAATATATTAAGGTTTCTCTAATTTGGTTTTTTACAGATTTTTCTCAAGATTGGAATAAAAGTTTTAGGGAATACATAAAAATTAAACAAAAAACTGTTTGTTAGAAATAAAGTTTATTATTATTTGAAATCAATTTTGATTGCTGACATAAATACTCATTTCAGTTTTTTGGACTGAATAACCAATAATTTTTTATAAAATATTTTCAAGTTGGAAACTTTTAACTTAAATATGAAATCGCTTTTAACAATAAAAAATAAAGTTGAAATATTACTCTACCTGATATCGGTGGCAAAGAGTAGAGTAAATAAAGCATTACACTTTGAATAATAAAATATAGTATTTGGTTGTTGATAAGTTCTGTTATTATAATAATGAATCCTGTCAGTTCACTATTAAAAAATTGGTATATCTAGAAAAATAATACTGAATATAATAATTAATTATGTTAGTACTTTCAAAATTGAAAATTAATTACTTTGGTATATAGATGTGAAAATTCTATATTTTTTCCATTTTTTAGAGTAAATTTAGTGTCGACTATTACATTAACTAAAATTGTCATAATAGAAACAACTGCAAAACTAATTTTCTAAATTAATTATTCATTTAATCTTAAAATTTAAAACTAACTGCTACAATAGAGCCACTTAAAACTGCTAATATTACTACAATAATAATAAACAACAATTTATGATACCTAGTGTCTGAATAAAAAAATTGATTAAATTCACGAAAGGCAAGCATGTGTTCCAATTCAATCTTAGTTTTTTTTAAAAAAATATGATAAAATCTTAATATATACTATAACTTTGCTCTTTTCTAATGTAGTAGCCCAGTTGGTAAGACCCAAAGCCTCCATTAGTTGTAGCAAAAGGTACGAAAAAACTGATTTTCATGTTTCCTTTTAACTCATTAAGATAGGTTCTAAATGAAAATTGAATATAAATAAATAAAGTTATTGAGATCTATATACTAACTTAAATATTATTAAAAATATTCCTCTTATTTCTATAACATCATTTAGAGATTTATTTATAATAATAATATTTTACCAAAAGATAACTAGAATTAAGAGGATAAACGGAAGTTATTTCCATAATTTTTATCTTTGTTTAAAAAACTGTGTATTTAAGTGTAAATTTAAGAAAGTCTTCATTACTATAACATTCAAGTATAATTATTCCATCTTGCTGCATCACGGATATTTTATAAAAATCTATCAACTTCTTTTAAATCAATTGAGTATACCATTTGATATATTGATTGTGATGATTAATTCTTAATAATGGAAATAAATTAACCTAAAAACGTCGAAATAATGAAGAGATCATGATTAAAATAAAAGATTAAAAAATCTACAAAAAAGTGTTCTCCCTAATTTTACAATTTTTTAAGTTTATAGATTATTTTAAATTCAAACAAAATTTCTGGTATACAAAAAAATCAATCATTATTAATATTTTTATATTTTTAATTGGTAAAAAAATGTTACTTTTTGTTGTTGCGAATTAAATAAATCGTATTCTTGAAGCCCGACCCTAAGTTTTAATCTTGAGTTTCAGTATCATAAAGTAACTTAATTTATCAAATATTAGCCCATCTTTTGAATTAGCTTAAATGTAACATATTAACTTGATCTGAATAGCTAGATGGCTAATTAATTTTTTATTAATATTTTAAGTTTTTTTTATTCTTATTTCTTGTCTGCTGCATTATTTGAAACATAAAATCAATTTCCCAAATTTTGAAACCTATCAAAATCAACTTTTTCTAAAATCAAAAATCAATTATGAATAGAGCATATATTTTAAAGAAAAGGATAATTTTTGCAAATGGTTCTTTTTTATTTGGGATTTGAAAAATTTTTCAACAGCCAGAAGTTGATTATATTTTTAAATTATGAAGCAGATTTAATCCTGAATTTGAATAAATGAAAGGAAAATTGAACATTCTAAACTGCAAAAAATAGTTGTATCGACAATGATAAATAGTAATAAAAAAAATTGCATTATTATTTAATTAATAAAAAAATATTTTTTGAATAAAAGATTTGATAAGCTTTTAAACTTTTTGCTTATACATTCATAGCATATATTTTTTAATTCAAATTCAAAATTTTTAAGATCCTCTTGTTACAGTAAATAAAGCCATTTGACATTTCGCATGAATTAATGGCTTATTACTTTCTGTATCTTACCACAATTGAAATATTGGTGACAATTAAGTTAATAATCATTTATTAGTCAATTTAGTATACGGTTATTATAAACTTATTTTTCATTATTCATTCTAGAAATTTTTTTGGGTGGGATTTTTATTGCTAATCAAAAATCTCAAATGAAACAGTCAAAAGATGAAAATTTATGATAAAATTTTGGAATAACAAAAATTAGCCAGAGATTGTCAAAAATCCGTCTGAGAGTTAAGTTCATAGTTGATAGATAGAGTTTTTGAAATTTATATAATGTAAATATCATTAAAAATATATTTTGCTAAATTTTTAATTTCATTTAGTCATTCATTTATTTATTACCTTTATAACGAACTTTTAAAACAAATAAAAATTTAATAAATTTGGACTGAAAATTAAGATTTAGAATTTTCTAATTTGAATCATAAATAAAAAATCTATTATAAAAGGGTTGGCTAGATTATCAACAAAAATACTTATAGAATGTTACTATTCGATCTTTTGACTTGATGGTTCCGATTTTTTTACTTGCCACTTTTCATCATTTGTTTACTTCAGATTTTAATTTCCTTAAAGCTCAGTGTTTTTATACACATATTTCTTTGAAAAATGAATTTTAATTTGAAAGTATTAACAAGATTTCATCTATTCAGAGTTTTTATGCTAATTTCCATGGTAATTTCGATAAGTTATAACTATTTATCTAAGTTAATAATTTCCTGTGGTGTCAAGATGAGATCGATCTTTGCACATTGCTTTGTCAGAAATTCAGCAAGATTCCCATGGCATTTGATTGTGTTTTCGAGAGTTTTACATAAGATAAGCTCTTATTTAGAAGATGTTCTTATTAGCTGTTAAAAGGATTTTGGTATATAATATAAAAATAACAGTTAACCTGATAATAGACAAACAAATAACTAAATAAATAAATGATAAAATCCTGTTTTTTACTAATTCGCAAATCTTCTGAACGAAAATCATTGGTTATAATGGTAATTTGCTGATTATCTCGGAACATAGTAAATTGCTGGTAAAAAAATTTAAATCAGATAATAAACTATGAACCCAACCTAGGTGTTTTGAAGAGAATAATGAATTCTTTCAAAGTTTTTGCGATAAAAAGCTTCATGATATTATGGAGAAAAAAAATTATCTTTTTAATACTTATATACTTTGCATTTTACTTTTGGTCACATGAAAATTCTAAAAGCTTGATAGTTTCTCATCAAGCTCTAAAAATTCAAAATTTCTACAAAAAGGATGGAAATCTCACTTTTCCCATCGTGGTTAATCGTAAAAACCAAAATAAAGTTTCTTTCCAATTCAATCGAATCACAAAACGATCTCAATCGCTTCCTAAAACTTTAATAAATTATAAAAAAAGTTTATTACCGCTTTATAAAGAGTTGGCACACCTTGCAAGTGATTCTTATTGCAATTTAAAAAGTGGGCCCATAAATGGTTTGATCTTTTCAGAATAAAACAATTGATTTAGATCCACTTCATATTAAATATTATTTTTTACTATTTATCTTAAATTTTTACTTTTTAGTCAAATTCGGATTTGTTACTAATAAAGAACATCATCTGATTTTTGTTGTGTACTTTGGAGGACCAGTAATTATTTCTCATTTTCTGAAATAGCATGTCAAAATGAAATTCACTAAATAAGAATTTCTTGATTTTATTCTTAGAAAATAAAAAAGATTTCCTGGCGCACTGAAATTGATAGACAAATTTTATTTCAAGTGAAAGGCTTCCCAACATTTGACGATGATGCCCGGGTTAATAAACTATCCTTGGAAATTGTTGAATCCATGTTTCCCAGAATTTTAGGAACTATACGGGAATTTTTAAATACAAATTCCAAGATAAAGCACATTTTTTTCGTTGGGCATGCTATTGGTGGAGGTTCGAGAAACTAGGATTTTTTTTTTTAGTTTTCATAGTAAAAATTTGAAATACTTTTATATTTCTGAAATACCTAGGATACGCCTCAATCGCTGGTGTTCGATGGGCTATCCAGAGATATGATATTACTGCTTCGAATTTATGGCCTGAAATAGATATGGGTAATATTGGACAACATGTTGTCACATTTGGAGCTCCCAGAATTGGAAATAGCCGATTCAGTAAATTTGCAAATAGCGTAATTTCACATCATCGCATAACCCATGGAAATGACCATGTCCCACACTCTCCTTTAGATCCATTAAAGTGGTATCATTTTGGGTTTGAAATCTGGATTGAGCCATTAGAAAATTGCAATTGTCCCGATGATGATGTTAATTTTGAATCATATTCATATTGGGATTGTAATAATCAATTATTTGAAGAGGAACAAAGACAAATATGGCTTGAATATTGGACTAGTGAGAATATGGTAAGTTTTATTTAAATAAAATCTTTTAGACCGATGAAATTTGAAGAAATCTTTTCTTTAGGAGTGTAATGGAGGACAATCAATCATCAACGTTCCAGATGATTTGTTCCATGACGGGCCTTATTTCGATGTTAGAATGGGTGATTGTAGTCAATTTTTGAAAAGAAAGTAAAAATATGGACTATATTTTCAGAAGGGTGACACAAAATTAAGAAGATTTTTTCCAGATTAAAAATGACAACGATTATTTTTCCCCGTTAAACATAATAAAAGTAACTCTTTTTATTGAAAAACAAACCCTTTCTTTTATAATTCCTTCAACACGTTTTGGATTGAATAAATAAATTTAAAAATTGTTTCTAATGGAATAAGATTCCAAACAGTAAAAACTTCTCTTCTAAGTCAGTTTCTGTTTATGGCTTTCAGTTTTGGTGAGTCCAATTTTTAACTTGTCTTCACATATTTACTATTGGATTAAAGATCTGGCGCTATTGGAGTTTTATTTCTCTGAAATATTGCTTCTTTGGCTTTACCAATCATACATGAGGTGTTACATCTATATTATGAAATTTTCTATAAGAATCGGTGCTTATAAAGAATTCGTCTGTCAAAGAATTGGTTGCTAATCCTCTTGGTTCCAATGCTTATAGATTTAACCATTTAATTCGGTTTACCTCATAATCCTTTGTTTTTTATGCATCTATCATAATATATGTATTTAAAAAATTTATTCAATTAAAAATTGTCAAAAATTTGAAAATTCATGCCAAGTTACATTCACAAATTAAAACAACTCTAATTTTACTCTAATCGAATGCAAAAATTTGAAATTAAATGCGTTAAAAACGCAAATTTTGGGAAAAACTTTTTATTCTAAATTTTATTTATTAAATATAATCAGCTTAAAATTAATAAAAGCTATTTGTAATTTTAAATATCTAATTCAAAAATCTTTCTTTTTTTATAATGTCACTTATTTTATTGTTTTTACTTATTAATTCCGAATTTAAATTAAATCAAAGATTTATTTTTTGATTAACTAATAAATCAAAATCAATTTTATTTGAAAATTTTGTCTTTGATATACAATTTTTAAATATTTTTTTAAAAGTATTTATAGAAAATATACAGATATATTTTAAATCACGTTTTTTTTGTGCATAAATTAATCGAGGTATTTATTGATTTTATACAAACAATACTATTTGATTGTGCTTCTATTTGCAGCAGTTAATATCGCAATTCCAGCTGTGTCAACTTTGGAATCATATGGAATGATATTTTCTTGCGTAAAATATTTTCCATTAAGTCCTTGTCAGAATTATGTGAAAACGTTTTTCATGAAAAAGAATTTTTTTGATATTTTAAGTTTTATAACTAGACATGTTTCTTATGATGTGTTTTAGTTATTGCAGATTTATATTGGAATGTAAGATTACAATATATTGTATGTTCAAAAAAAATTTCTATACAAAAGTGCACAGATATGATAACATAGAGCCATCGATTATTAACAAAAATAACGTGGTCGCATAATTTTAGCCGTCCCCTGTGGAAGGATAATAATTAAATTTTTATTATTATTCAAATAAGAGCTTTTTTCAATTTTATTAAGTAAATAAAAGACGCAATTAATTCAAAAAATTGATAGTCTAGATGTTTGATAGATAAGCTAATAAAAGAATTTAGTATGAAGGGAGTTAGAAAAAGAAGATGAAATTTACGCTTTAAAAAACAGGGGTATTCGTTTAACGCAATAAAGGTCTGTTTCAAAAAAGGAAGGGGGAAACATCTATTGGACTCGGGTAATTTGCCTTAATGTTTGGAGGCGCTTTCGGCTATGAAATATGAACACCATGTTCTTTATGCTGTGGCCATTTACATTATTCAGTCTAGTGTATTAATTTTTGCATAAGAGATATGGGTCCCACGGTTTTAAGGGTGATGTGAATTTGATTTCCCATACTGATTGTATTTAGCCATTTTAGGATAGCCGAGTCAAAAAAAAATGAGTCATGAGGATCTGCTTAATATTACGTTGGTCATGAGGATCCGCGTAATAATATAAAAAATTTCTAGAAAGTACTAAGGTTTCAAAAAATGACGCTTTGTTTTTAATAGTTAACCCCACCCTTGTATTCTTGGATTCTTGTTTTCACGTTTTCGCGTGAAAAACAAACGTATAATTTTGATTTCAAAATCAACAACTTAGAGGCAGTAACATATATAAAGAGGTGTTCCCTGCCTTCAAGCAAAATTTTATCCTATATGGGATTGCTCTTAACTTTATCGACAACGAATTACTGGCGTCCACCAACTCACGAACCCAACAGCTATAACCAGTACGACTAACGACTCACTATTCATTACTCACAAATTCAAAGAACACTAAAAAAATCCAAGAGAGGTTCATTCTCGTCCCCAGTCGTACTGATAGCCACAGCAGGTCTCCAAGGTTAAAAGCCTCCAGTTGATAGAACAATCCAGGTAAGGGTGTTGACGTATCTCTTCTAGCTCTAAGTGTTGAGTGAGGGAGGGGGGCATCCTTTACCGGAAAAAATCCCAACCTTAACCGAAGAAACTCAACCAAGCGCGGGGTTTCCAACTCCTTTATATCGCCAAAAGTGGTGTTCTCTAACCACTGTGCATGCACCCATTCTGCTGAATGTCTGTTTTCACTTATGGTCTATGACATGAATTGTTATACCTTTGTGCATGTACCCATTCTGCCGAATGTCTGCTTCCACTTACGGTCAATGACATGAATTGTTATTTAACCTCTGTGCTTGCCGCATTCCAGCTAAATGTCTGTTTCCACTTATGGTTATTGATGTGCATCATGGGTTAAACTCTTCCTATCTACTATCTAGTGAATGGACTGAGCTTGGCAAAATCAGCGGGAAAAGAAGACCCTAATAAATTTGACACTAGTTTGACACCAATAATTGACGGATAACCATCACCCACCAATAATTCGCAATTCAACATTCGAATAACCAATGAATACGGAATAGAAATTCATGAAAAATCGATCATCAAATAACTGAATTAAATTTTAGGATTAGGTGGTGAGGAATTGATAATTGTTAGTCTGTTATTTATGTCTTGCAAGAATAAAAAGTGGGAGGGGGGTAGTTTAAGATTTCTTACAAGAATGAAAAGCGGGAGGGGGTAGTTTTAGTTTAAGATTTCTTACAAGAGTGAAGAGCGGGAGGAGGTAGCAGCATTTGTCAATTATCTTTTCTATATCCATCTAGTCTATATAGAAAAATTGTTCACCGTTGCCAATTTGTATAAACTCTTGTTATTTACTGTTTATTGTTTAAGCCTATTGAAATTTAATTCAGAAATTTGAAATGATCGATATAAAACATTTAAGAAACCTTATGTATAATAAACTATTATATTTAATATAAATATTTTTAAAAAATAGTAGTTCGATAATAACATTAAGAATTGTTAATATTAGCATAAGTTCAAGCAATAATAACTTTATTTTTCAAACCACCGATCAAATATGCTTCTCGAGACCTTTTATACGCAAGTTCCGTTTATTTGATGATCTAATATCGGGTTTAAATATAAAAGTTGAGACAATATTGAGCATGCTTAATATGCTCTTTCATCGTGTAAAACGAAAACCCTCTGCTCTTGCTATCGAAATGTATTAATTTGATCAACTACGAATGAAAAATTTAGCATTTTCGAAAAACAATGATGAGTAAATGTACTTGCTAAAAATCATGTTCAGTCTGGTTATTCAATACATCCTTTATTTATTACTTGGGAGTCTTAGGATATTATTGTCAAAATCGATCACACGCAATAATGCTTGAATCAAATAGACGAGCGTTTTATTGTTAAATAAAATCTAATATCTAAATCTTCAAAATTAAGTTTCGTTTCATATAATTAAAATTCCACAATATTTCTTTAACAAAAATAATTTTATTTCTAGAATTTTATTTATTTTTGAGAAAGTGGTTTTTTTAATGTGCCAATTATTTTCGGTACTTTCTAAATTTGATGAAAGAAATATAATTGAAATTTCGGGGGGGGGGGGTAGGTATAATAATTCAGAGATCAATATTATAAACTCGTGATAAATATTTAAAATCTTTTTGAAAAACAAATAAATTTTATTTAACGCATTTATTTTATTAATTTTTAGTAGAAATTAATAAAAACAAACTTAATATATATATTTTATTTGTCTTTTTCATTTCTATACTAGGTTTTTTTAGTAAACGATTAAAAGAAACCGTAAGGCTCTTGTACTATTATTTAAACTTTAAATTCTATTATATTCAAAAATCAATTATTATTTAAAATTGCTTTGTTGTTTTCATTCTTTAATCACTTTTGGTGCAAAAAATGGTTTCATTCAAAGTTGTCTAAAGTAGCTTGTAAATTCGTTTCAATGAGAGAGATATAAAAGAATATTAAAGTGAGAGCATTTATAATTTTTTTCAAATGAGCTTTATATTATAAAAGAGGCAAAATTCCGCTTTCAAATATCTCATACAACCTTGGCACTAAGTTTTGCGTTAAAATTATTCAATATTTATTTTGAATTATTTTTCAGAAATAGTTATTTATAATCTCAACTAATTGAGAATATTGGAGCTGTGTTAAAGCATAATATAAAGAAAAAAGTAAAAGGAATGGTTGCAAAAAAATGGCGTATCTTAAGAAATATTTATTGGTCAAATCAAAGAAGAATGGGCAAACCTTCTAGGAAGTTGGTTCTTATTAACATTCATGACATGTATGTTCGTATTCAGGCTTGTATAAATGTCAAAGGAGGCTTTATTCAATATTAATTTATAGCTTTGATATTAATAAAACATATCCTGGTTTTTATATTTTTGTTTTTAATTAGAATAATTTAATTAATTTTAATAAAAATAAAAATAATTGAGAATAATAACAAAAAAAATAAATAGATTTAAATTAATCAACAAAAAAATATATATTAATAAATATAACCGAAAAAACTATTAACTAAAAAAATTATCTTTACTAATTAAATTGTTTTTATTTTATTATACTATTATTA
>JAAOMT010000094.1:0-79143 GCA_016748015.1 Geosiphon pyriformis
CTATTACAAAAAAAAAAAAAAAAATAAAAAAAAAAAAAAAAAAAAAAAAAAAAAAAAAAAAAAAAAAAAAAAAATTAGTATTCCATCAATAGCCATAATCAAAAGTTATTGTTCCAGTGTGGTTAAGTGTTAAATATTATTAATATAGAATGTTGATAACAGATAAATAATAACAATTTTTTTAATTAAGCAACAATAACATAAATTAGATAATAATATGAATATTTATTTGATATTATAATGAATTTATTTTGGTTAATAGTAATTATTTGTGAAGTAAAAAGTATTTAATAATTATAATTTACAAGTTTAATTGACTAATTTTCTAGCTTTTAATATTACTGCTATATATACATAATTTATATTATACAAAATTTTTGAAATTTTACAATTTTTTCAGAAGAATCTTAAAATTCTGGGATTCTGGAATTCTGTAATTCTTTTAGAAGAATTCTAAAATTTCTCTATTACTATGCCTACTTCTGATTGGCTATTTCTCTAATTATAATACTCTTAATTTTTATGAGTAATATTGCTTACTCTTTTTTTTTTGCCAATTAAGATTTAGAAACAGTTTATAATAGCTAAAAAAACAGCTGTGTTTGGCAATGTTTATTATTTTGTTTATAATTTATACAAATCTATTTGTTATACTTGATAAAATATCAGTCTTAATTATAATATAATTCTAAGTGCACTAATTAGGAAGATAAATTAGTTACTATATGAGTTTAATATTTTAATTTACATATGTTTGCTAAATTTACTAATAGAAAACTGAAAATTAGTATATATATTTAATGAAAGCTTTGTATAGATAGCTACTAGTAACAGTTAGAAAAAAATTACATAACAAAACATATTCAAATATGCTGTATTTGCTGTATAATAAAGTAAAATTATTTAACCATGTTTTTATTTGTATTAAAAATAATAGTATTCAGAAAAAAATTTTGGTAAAAGCTTCTAAAAAGAGGGTGGTATTGGTAAGTATTTACTGCTTATTTTTTTTGTTGTCTTGTAAATGCTTTCTTAGTGTTCTTTAAATATAAGTTTATATGCAATAATTTATAAAAAATTTGTACTAAGAAACTAGTATGCTAAGGCTGCCATAATTTTTGATAAGAAAATAAAAGCTACTTCTATTTTTGTTAAATATGTAAAACATCTGATAGAATTGTATTGTATTAAGATATATCTTATAAAATTTAAGCATAAAATAGATATAAAAAAAGCTGAATTGATCAGAGATAGTGGTTTGGTTTCAGATTTGTTTTGTTGTATAATGTTTATATTATCAGATGAAGTAGTTTAATTGTTTGCTATAGTAAAATTTTTTGTGATTAGTTTTGGTAAATACAAACTATGCTCTTTTTTTCTGATTTATGTAAAAACACATATATTAATATAAATATTTAATGTTGTTTTGTTTGGTCTAAGTAGTTAATTACATGTAATAAGAGTGTGAATTATATTTAGTTTGAATTATTTAGTTTGGTTCTATATACTAGATAGCAATTAAACTTTATTTATTAAATATTATTAAAAGTTTTATTACTTTTTTTTAATTTGTTAATATTTTAATATTAAATAATAAAGTTTTTAAATTTTTAATAATTTTGTATTTTAAATTTTTTTTTTATTTTTAACTTTTAATTATTGGTTTTATAATTAAAATAATTAATTTTATATCAGTTATTTTTTTAATAATATTTTAAATTTATATGTGACAATTTATAAAAAATTTGTGTTAAAAAACTGGTATGCTAAAACTATTGTAATTTTTAATGAGAAAAAAAGACTGCTTTTACTCTTGTTAAATATGTGAAACATTTGGTAAAAATTGCATTACATTAAATTATGGCTTGTAAAATCCAAGCATAAGATTGATATAAAAAAAGCTAAGTTGATCAAAAATAATGATTTAGTTTTAGGTTTGTTTTGTAGTACAGTGTCTATGCTATTAAATAAAGTGATATGGTTGCTTAGTATAGTAGAATTTTTTATGGTAAGTTTTGGTAAACACAAATTTTGCTCTTTTTTTTCTGGTTTGAGTAAAAATATATATATTAATATAAATGTTTAGTGTTGTTTTATTTGGTCTAAATGGCTAGTTATATGTAGTAAGAGTGTAAGCTGTATTTAATTTAAGCCACTCAAATTGGTTCTATGTATTAAATAGCAATTGAATTTTATTTGTTAAATATTAATAAAAAAAATTAATAATATTTTTTTAAAAAACTTTTTTTATAGATTTTATAATAATAATAATAATAATATTTATAATAAAAACTACCTATTTGCAAAAATTTTTCGATTACAACTTTTAAAAATAATAAAAAACATAAAAAAAAAATAAGAAAAATAAAGAATAAAATAAATAAAGAAATATTAATTATTAAGTTGTAATAAAACAGTTTTATAGACTTAATTTATTAAAATTGGTAATTAAGCAATTTTAAAAAAATTAGAGTGTTAACTATTAATTTTAAGAAATAATTAAAATTGTTTTTTTAAATAAAATTTATTTTATAATTTGTATTATATTTATTTTTAAATGTTAAAAAATAATAAAAAAATATTTTTTAAAGAAAAAAGCTTTTCTTTTATACATCTTTTTTTTAATATTATTCAAATTTTAACATTTTTTTCTTTATATTTTATCAAACTTCTAAGAATTAATTTTATATTTTGAAAAACTAACAAATATTTTGGTAAATTTTTAAATATTTTTTGTCAAATTTTTAAGTATTGGCAAATTTTCCAATGTTATATAGTTTAAAATATTGCATAATTTAATTATTAAATTTAATTATACTTGTACATTGTACAAATTTAGTCATTAATAACTTTGGCTAAATAATAGATAAAAACATGTGAAATACTATTATATATTAATTAACAATAAAAGTAATGAAGATAATTTCATTTTAAATTTTAAGTAATATTTCTGTTAGTAATATTATTATAAAATTAAAATAGCTTTAATACTTTATAACCTGTTTAGTGTTTGTAAAAATGTTTTGCAAAATTTAACAAAACAACAATTAAAAATTTAATATATTAGAAAGCATAAAAAACTGAAATTTCAATAAAATTACAATCATAATTTTGAATTATTATTTGAGAATTACTGATAATACTTGGACTTTAATGGAGTTCAGTCTTAAAAAAAATTATATTATCAGTAAAAATTTTACATAAAATTATTTTCATAACTTCTTTTACCAATAATAATAGATGACATTTGATTTGATAAAAAAATTATATATGCTAAAGATCAAAATAGACTCACTCATATAGAAGTTTGAATCCGAAGTCTTGGTCTAAAAAAGCCGCATATTAATAAATATTTATAATTCTCATGATCAATGATTTTGATACGATTCCTTTCAACTGGACTAATTGTTTCTACTTTTGGCGAAAATTCAAGTTTTTTTCATGCAAAAGTAGCTTAAACTATTCTAAACAAATGAGTGAATGAATGAATGAATGAATCAACAAATAATTAATCTTTAAAATAACATTCTCAGAAAGCAAAAAGTATATGTTTTAAATTGTCAGATATGGCTTCATTATACTCTCTGTATCTTTACAAACTAAAGTATTATAAATAGTTCGCTCTGACCTTATATAATTCCAAATAAAAAATTTGTCTTCTTGGATATTATTTGTTATTAACTTTGGCCTTCTACCTAATTTTATATCACTAGATAAAGTGTTATATATATTATCAATATGACTTTTTATATTTAAAATTAAACAGATTTTATCTTGAAGAGTTATTTAATGAAAATCTTTGAATTAATATTCCATTCCACAATAATATTTCCATCTTTCACTAAAAAATAATTGGATAATGATAGTTATATTACTGTTGTCTCTATAATCTTTTGTGTTTCGAGAAAATTGGCTTTTCGGTATAAACTTAAAATATGCGCTATAATTATTATTGTGATGAAGACATTCTATTATGGATGTTCTAATTTGTGAGATCCTCTTTGAATCTCCTGTCAACCGAAATAAGTTCATTTAACTCAATTGGGACTTTAACAATGAAATAGTCTTTTCAATCAATGAAAGAAACAATACCCGGTAAAAGGAATGACATTAGTAGGTACTAATATCATTATTTTGTATTTTAAGTAAAATAATAATAATAATAATAATAATAATAAACAACCTCACATTGGAGTCATATAATTCAAATCAAAATTTATTGAATACGCTTATGCTTCGATATCTCTCTTCTCGAAAACCCAATGCTATATTTTATACTGATTTTCACATTGTTGGTCTGAACAGTTCAAAATAGATATATAAATTAATAGAAACATTTACCCTTTCATCAATATGAACAATTTAAGCAGCAAAGAAAGAAGCAGTCGTATTTTCCTTTTTCGGCATTTTAACAGATCTGTTAATAAGTTCATAATCACTGATTCTTAAAGGTGTTAGCTTGAATCAAAAATATAAAAACTGAAACAATTCTAAACATTCTTAATTATTCACTTGCATATTATCAAGAATCAATTTTTTATTAATTTATGTTTAAGCAACATAGATTAAAATCAATCATCAACCAATAATTATAATAGTGAATGAAATATATCTTATCAAAAACAACTCAAACCAAGAAAACAAATATATACATTGATTTATGGAAATTTTTTAAATTCAAAAAATGAAAATAGAAATCAACCCATTTTTATTGCAAGACCTGTGGTAAAAAATGTTTTGGCCATTTAAAAAAATCAGAAAGATTTCTTGCTGAACCTAATAAATAATGTTTCTGAATGAATTTTATTGAATTGATATATTTTTCAAAAAAGAAAGTTTGTAATCAAATGTGTTATTTACTGGTTTACCCTATTACATAATTTAAAACACGTTATTCCTATTAGTAAACATGAATTTCTAGCATTATATACTTTCGGGAGTAAATCATTTATGTATTAACAAAAACCAAGGATACTCTGTTTACAAACAAGAAAAACAAAATTACTATTGGAAAAAAACTAAATTAGTATTTATTATCAATTGAACAAAAACAGTACTTTAAGGTTTGAAAAAAAAAGCTTATTTGTTTGTATCAATAAAAAGAATCATTTCTCATTAATAACCATTCAAACATATGTTTGTTTTATATCTCAAATAATATTTTTATTTAATTAATAAAAATTAAGAAAAAAATTATATATTATATAACATATAATCAAACATCCCATATATATATTGTATTTGAATTAAAATTTGAAATTGCAAATTAATAACTAAAATTTGATATGGAATGAAATTATTATAAATTTAATATATAGTGTGATTAAATATGATTTTATTTATTCTGCTTATTTGAAAATCAACGTTTTTAGCTTTCTTTAAATAGACCTCTTTTAATCTTTTTCACAGTTAACTTAATATTGAGAAAATAATTAATAAAAAGAGTTTTTTCTAACCGTTAATTGTATTCAATTATCCACCTAAAATACATGCTGTTATTCAATCGGTCAGACTTTATCAAAGTTTTCTAGATAATGCACATATTAGTGTTTTTGCTTACATATGTGAAGAACATAGATGGGGAATAACTTTATTATTCAGCGGCAAAACTCATCAACTTTAAATAGGAAATTTAATATTGTTACAAAATTCCGAAATATCATGTTTCACATATATATGATCGTTACTTTTTACTTTTGTAAAATCAAATATTTCAAAGCGAAAATCCAAGAGGGAAAGTAATTGCTTGTACCAACAGGCTGGATGTTTTTTTATTCAAAATTTTGCTTCTAGATGTATTAAATTCAATGATAAATTATAGAACACAATCTAGATCTTTTTTGGTAAGAAAATCATTTTTTGCTGTGCAGTGTACGAAAAGAACTTTCTGGTTTGGAGAATTTGAATATCACCTGGTTGTCACACACAGATATATGCACAAAAAACTATAAAATCTCATTTTATTCACCTAATTATGAGTTGCTGTAAGTAAACGACTTCTTTTTTATTTTGGCAATTTTCAAAATTTTCCTGGTATCCACAATTTCATAAAAACTAGCAAAATCCTATTATTTTTTGTAAATTATTTCCTTCGCGTGAGCAAAAAATGAATTCGACGAAATTCGACTTAGGAGATGCTGGCTTCGTTCTACTTTCGACGATATTAGTATGGTTTATGACACTAGGGGCTGGATATTTTTACAGTGGAATGCCTCGTCAAAAAAATGCACTTTCTATCATCCTATCATGCGTTACCGTGGTTACAGTGCGAGTAAGTTGAGACATATCCAGAAGTTTTTATTCAAACATATTGATTGAAACAATTTTTTCAAAGTTGACAAACAAAATCTTTGATCTGTCAGTCGTTTCTTTTCGGATGCGGCTTGGCTTTTTCCAAAAGTGAGAATAAATTGATCGGAAATTTTCTCAAGGCCTTATTTCTTAATCTTGCAATGAGACCTCCTGGTAATGAATACTCTGAGCCATCTGAAATCTTTCGAGAATGCATTATTTGTGCTGAAAAATTCAAGATTTCAATGGAATCATTTTTGGGTGCTACTGAAAAATGTGTCCATCAGATTAATGTGTGTCAAAGTTGTGTTACAGCCCATATTACTCATGAGCTTGAAGATAAAGGTAATTTTCGAATTTTATGTCCAAACGGAGACGGATGTACGAATGTTATGGAAGAGAGTGATGTGAAGAGGTTTTCTAGTATGGCAATATATGAGAGGTGAGACACAAAAATGACTTAAATTGAGTTAATTAACGAAAGAAAAATACCATTTCAATTGACCTAAATTTTTATGTTTAGATATCAAAGATTAACACTAAATCTCGCTCTGTCACAAATTCCTGAATTTCATTGGTGCTTAAGCTGCAATGCTGGCCAAATTCATGTGGATGGAGGTAAGATTGAACGATTTTTAGATCCATCACTTTCATGGTCTTTGGGAACCTTTCAAAATTGCACATATAACAATTCTATTTCAAATTCACCATATTTTTCCCTCTTTTGACAGTGGCAGCACCAATAATGACTTGTACAGAATGCTCACAGAAGACTTGCATCATACATAACTTGCCAATTCACACTGGCCTAGAATGTTCTCAATGTGCATCTGAAAAGTCTTCTTTAACAGTGGCTTCTACATCAAAAAGTCAGTTTTTCGCGCGATCAAGAAAAAATATTTTTCATTTTGCGACGAAACTCCTACCCAATAAAATAGAATCCCCGGAAAAAGCCCGAAAAAAACGAGAGAAAAACTTGGCAAAACTAAAACAGAAAAGGGTGAAGGCAGAGTCGTTGACTGAAGCCTTGATTAAAGCCGAGACGAAAGCGTGTCCTAAATGCATGGCAAAAATTCAAAAAAATGGTGGCTGTGATCATATGACTTGTAGGGCTCCTGGTTGCGGGTTTGAGTTTTGTTGGTTGTAAGTCTCTACAACAATTCCGGATTTTTTCAATTTGGAATTATAAAGAAATAAAACTACTATATTGAACTATTTATAATATTTTTTAGTTGCTTAGCAAATTTCGACTTTATACGCAATGAAGGAAACCACCGGCATCAAGTAGATTGCACACATTGGGCGAAACCACCTTTGGATTTGTAAAAAGTCAACAACGGTCAAATGGATATTTTAGAATTATAAATAAAGTTCACCCAGCTCCCTCGAACTATCTGGTTAGATATCTTTGAAAAAATTTACGATCGAAAAGAGTAATAATCAAGATATGTTGGAATTTTAATTATTACATATATCAACATAATTTTAGTTACTATTTTATCTATAGAATATCTTGGTATTTTGTAGCAAACTAAGTCATAAGTAACCAATTTTTGTATTTTAACTTTTGTTATTTATAGTCATCTCATTTTTTAAATTTGCCATTATAATAATAACAATTGATCTAGGTATTATATAAAAAGATTACAAAAATGTATAAAAAGAAAAAAAATTGATATACAAGATCAATTTATTACATAATTGCTATATTCTTTCAACTCAAAGTAAATTGGCTAATTCTAATGAAATAACAACTTTACTTGGAAGTCTACACAAAAAAAATTTGTGCAGATAATATAAATTGACTGCAAGTTTTTTGTGATCTTTTTAACACAAATTTTTGAGATAATTCTCAGGTAAAAGGTTTTTATTTGCTTCAAAGTATTTTAACCAATATCAATTCATATGTTTTATTTTCTTGGACAGATATATTTATAATGGCGAGATTTCCCTTAATGAATATGGAATACCTATTATTTTAAAATTGTTTATTACCGCTGACAAGCTTATTCTAGAGAATGTTATTGATTACCTTGAAGACTATTTGATTGAACACCACCCAAAAGAGCTAGAAAAATGTTTTGCCACTTTGCACAGACTTCATTTATCCATGATTCTTTCAAAAAGTTACAAAATTTCCGCACCGAAATAGTTGCTATCAATCCAGCTATAGTTTTCAACTCGCAAGATTTCACCTCCCTTAGTGAAAATACTCTTTCCTCAATTTTAACTCGGGATGATTTAAATATAGAAGAATCTAAGATATGGGAAAAGATTGCGGAATGGGGAGTTGCCAAATTAGATCAAAATATTCAGATGACAAACTTTAACGCCTTTGAGGGATCTATTGAAAGACTTTTACTTTTAATCCGCTTCTTCAACATATATTCAGTTGATTTCTATCACAAAGTAAAACCATTTGCGAGAATCATACCTGGAACTTTATACATCATTATCTCGTACCTGATAGTCTTCAAAAGTCTGTAGACGCTCAGCCATTAGGTTGTTCTCGATTGAATATTGATTCAAAGCTTCTTAAATCGCATAATATAAAGCAGCTAGATCATTAGATTCAAGGCAAAGATGAAAGTACTCCTTTTGATGATCAACTTGAAAATGATTTTAAACTTTTACTTCAAGGTAGTCGAGACGGATTCACTCCAGCCATCAATTATGCGATAATAAAGGAGCAACTGTAAGCGTAATCAAAGTGAAAGGAACTGATCAGCTAATTGGTGGCTATAACCCACAATCGTGTCATTCTCACAATCAACGATTAGATGGAGAAGGAAGTTTTATTTTTTCCCTTAGAGATGGCAAAGCTGGGAATGTTCAACTTTGTAAATTTATTGAAGGATATAGACTTTATGGTGATTTAGAATATGGAACTTATTTCGGAGGTAGCAGTATTCGGCTGGCAAGGATTTTAAAAATATTCCAGGGTGCTTTTATGACAAGATAACAGATTATGAGGATGCCATAATGCCTGGATCAGAAAATCAAAGGATAAGATTTTTTGGTGAGGAGTATAAAGTGTTTCAAACTATAAAAAAATAAAATGCGGTTTAATTTAATTAATTTAATTATACATTTCTGAAGATTGTTCACCCTATCTTACAAATTTTTTACTGGCAAAGATTTTCTAGCCTACTATTTTAACCCCCACAATAAAGTTAAAATAATATCAAAAAAACTTGAGAACTTATCAATTGTTTCGATAAAAAGCGATCTTTGAAGTTGAGGTATTTATCACAGGCTAGAACATAAACACTTTTTAGCTAAATATCATACTTTGGCTTCTCCGCTAAATAAAGTGCAAACTTTTAAATGACATTTTAGTTTTCACTTGACAATAAAATAAAATAAAATATTTTTAATAAATATCAAATAATAAAACTTTAAGAGATTGTAAAACATGCGAAGGTTTTCAATCAAATATAATCTCAACTTCGAGATGCTAACTCCTTAATTAAATAGACATCTTCTAAACAATATTTTTTTAAAAACTGAGTTTTTTTATGATAAACTCGGAATATATAATTCATTGATTTAAGTATTATACAGTATATTAACAATTTTACCTTAATTTACTTCTTTAAAGAATTAGTCTATTTCCCTAAAGATAAGAAATTACGTCTATAATTAATTATTGATCATTAATGAAATTTATCCTCTTTGTTTAAAGTTTATATCTTTTATTATATATTATATTTAGACGACTCTTCATAGATCCAATCGTGATTAGATATCATAATTTTTAAACTCTATAATGAAATTATTATTATTATTGATTTGATATGTGATAAAAAACAATATTCCCTCCTATTTTTTCAAAGTTTACTAATTCATTATTTGCTCACTGAGTCAATCCAATGTTGTAAATTCCTACGTATTCTCGATCATGTTGTAGGATTGTGTGAGTGTTTAGGTCACAACGATCAGTTTTCTTGAACTCTTATTAATTGAACATGTTAAACTATGAATAATCGAAGTAGCTTTAGTACACAAAGACGTCAAACAAGTTTCCCATTATTCTTTTGCCTAAACGAGTAGTTCTGAGTTCTGTGAATAAGACATAATCACTTCTTAAATGCGTTAAGCTGATTCAAAAACATAAAAACTGAACAACATTGTGAATTACAATTTTATGAGTACTTATTAAATAACTTATTATTTATATATAAAGATTTTTCTACTAAAAATTGTTATATTTTGGTTCATTAATCAAACGAGGAAAGTGAATACTCTCTACCTTGTTGGTTTTTTTCCTATGATGTGAGGCGAAATAAAACCTATTACTTCGGCTGGTTGACCTTATACAGTCGAAAAATGATTTTTTGACCTAATCTGATTTCAAAGTGTTTCCTTAGCTTGTGGAATCTTCTTCCTCACTCTTTATTAGTGACGTTACCAATAAGATTTAAACTAGTATAATTTATAAAAAATTGATAGTTTTGTGATAATGATTAATTACATCAAACAAAAAAAATTCATCAATTTTATATTATTATAAATTAGGATAAAAAACTAAAAAATAGTAGAAAAAAAATTAAAATGTTATATAACTGCGATTCAAAATAATATAAATATATTAGCTGCAATTCATATAATAATTTTTCGTTTTTAATTTTAACTTAATTTTTATATTTTAACTATTAAATATGAAACTTTTATTAACAAAACTCTTATTTTAATTAATACCAAATATTATTATTATTATTATTATTATTATTATTATTATTATTGTTATTCTAAATTTAACTATCTTTAATTTTGAAGATCTCTTATTTGAACAGTATTAGAGTATTTCGAAGGAATAAAAAATGATTGAATAAATATTTATTATTCAAATTTAAAAATGTTAACTAAAGGCATAAAAATTATTTTTAATAAAAATTTGAAACAAAAATTATTGACAAAACTATAAAATATATCTATAAAATTAATTATAGCAATTAAATTCATGTATTTTGCATATTTGGGTTATTTTATTTTTAAAATTAATTTTTAACTTGATTATTGAACAAATTGTTAATTTAATTATTTGCTCTTTTATTAATTATATTAACAAAACCTTTTAAAGCTGTTGAAAAATATTCAACATTTGAAAAAAAATATTTTATAATTAAGAAACTTTCAATACTAACATGAAACTATCTTTATAGCTTTTGAAAATTTTAATTGTGAGAAATTTAACTTTAGTACAATAAACATATATAAAGCTGATTTTTAAAATTATTCTATAATTGTTTTAGTAATTGCTTTTTATTCGTAATGAATAAAGAAACTCGATAATTAATTTCTTTATTAATTAATAAAAATTCATTAAATAAATTTCAAGTATATTTTTTTTTAAGTTAATTTTTAATTCATTAATTAATTAAAGGAATAAATTTAAGCAATATAACACTATTTGATTGATTTGAAATTTATTCAAAATAATATAGAACCTTTCAGTATTGCCCTTTTATTATTACTCATATTTTTAAGTTTATGAGGTCGTTTTTAATAGAAGCAGCAATGTCAAAATAAGAACTCATCAAACGTTTTTCGTTTAAGAGAGAATTTGGAGAATTTTGTATTAACCACAGCAAGAATTTGTTTTTGCTGAATTTCCAAAGATAAAATTTTTTTTTTTTAAAGTTTCACATAAGTTTGTATACCAGACTAATAATTTTTTAAATTGCGATTGATCTAAAACCCATGTTTTTCATTTTGTATAATAATTTAAACTCTACTTTTTGTTTTTGTGTATGCATTCCTGCTAATTTTTGTGCTTTTTTTTCTTAATCAGTTTTCAATAATGCAATTTATGCATAATCTTATTGTTCTCAAATCTGTTGAACAAATACGGTCTGTTTTCAATTTTATAATTGTATATTTTTTAAATATTTAATTTTAAAAATACAAAATAATAGCAGTTAAAATTACATTTAATAATTGAAAGAAAAGAAAATTATATTTCTGAGATTATGTCAAATAGTTGAAATTCAAGAAAATTTCTATACAAAAAATATTTGAAATTTTATTGACTATAATAAATATTTTCAAATCTCTTTATTTATTTATTTATTTATTTATATTAGATTTGTAAAAAAAAATGCTTTTAATTTACTTTTGAATTTCAATGATTTTTAATTGAAAAAAATTCATAATCTTTTCGTTAATTGATTATAAGAGTGTTAAAATTTTAGTTAAAAATAAATCTAATAATGTTATATAAATATTTTTTGGGCAGTAGCTCTATTAGTTTTTTTATTTTTACAAAATAATAATATACAATCAATAAATAATAAAATTTCAATTTCAATATTTTTAGGGTTTTAAAATTTCATAGTAGACATTTATCAAATGAAATTGTGTTAACACACTTAATGATTCGAGCAAGGCAGTAAGAAAATGTATGTTAATTTGATAAAAAATAGTTTTTATTCTGAAAATAAATTATAAATTAAATATTAGGAAAATTAATTCCTTTAACTAAAACTTTTAAATACAATTTTCTTTTTTAATAGTCTTTTAATATGAAAATAAAAAACATTTTCTCAAGATAGCGCCTTCCTTCCTATCACGGCAAAAATATATGTTTTTAGATTAGCCAAATTAAAAGTGAGAGAAAATTTAGATCGGTCTAAATTATTCAATGATTTATATCATAAACGGAAAGAGAAAAACTAAATATAAGGTATAAAGATGACTTGTTGTTTGCTTTTAATATTTACAGTTATATTGTCAACTTTCACTTTGATATAACCTTTTTTCTATCATATCTTTTTTCTTTAAAGCTGGTGGCTGATCACGTGTTAAAAACGAATGATCCACTTCTAGATTAGATAGTGGAGGACCTCACTTTGTTAAAAGCAAAATAAAAAAGCGGGAGAATTACTTTTTATATTTGAATTTAAAAGAGTAAAGTCAATGCTAAATTTTATTAAGCCTTCATAAAAACACGAGAAATTCTCTATCGAAATTCATTTGTTTGCAATAATACACTTATTATTATTATTATTATTATTATTATTATTATTATTATTATTATTATTATCATCATCAATATTGATATCTATCAAACAAACACACATCGATCGTACATTTTGTGTGCATATAAAACTTTGATTTTTGAGATTTCAGATATTTTAAGCTATTGTAGGGATAGGTTTTAATGTATAAAATTCTCAATACAACCAACGTTTTATTAATCCTATTGATATTTTCGATTAGTGGAAAATCACAACGATTAATTGATCTTACACGGGATATTGATTTTTTTCGAACATTAAGGTTGGCGGCACATAACTCAAATCTTATTTATTGCGTGGGGGATGAAGATGACGAACAATATTTTCGCTTTATGAAAGGTATTAATTAATTAATTTAGATTTTGAGAATTTAAAAAAGCTCATTTAATTAATTTTGTTATTCTATCTTGAAGTTAAAATTGCAGTAGATAAATTCAGCAGATCAATGATTGTTTCTTTTAAGGGTAACAAAAATTTATATAAATCAAAATTTTTATCATCATAGAATAACAATATTCTAATGAAAATGAGGAATCAAATCATGAATTATTTAATTTGCTGATCAAAGGACGTGAGCTGACAAAAGATCAATGGGCAAATCAAAGCACTCAACTGATAGCCTATGAAGCAAATGGATCTCGATCCAATCAATTGATTTTGGTCGAGAAAGATTGGCACTACTCCGTGGGTTGTCTAATAAATCGCCAATTGAGAATATCCTTTTTGTGGGACATTCAATTGGTGGTGGTACGTTTTTAAAATGAAAAAAGGTTTATAAAAATTCAAATGAAAAATTATTAAAATTTCCCAAAAAAATTTACAGCTTATGCAACAATCGCTGGACTGACATGGACATTGGAAACATCTCTAATCGACAGGCGTAACGAATTTCCTTTAATAAAATTTTCTACTGTGAAAATTTCTGCTATTACATTTGGTGCCCCGAGGGTTGGTAACCGTATATTTGCCCGAGTGGTAAACCAACTATTAAAAGTTAAAAGAATCACCTATTTTAACGATCACGTTCCACATTTTCCTCCGCGTGAGGTTGGAAATAATCTTTTGGAACATTTTGAGACAGAGTATTGGATTTTGCCATGTGAATGTTCACCGGGAAAAAATGATGAAAATTATTTATTTTATGAGTGTAAGGGTTTTGAATATCCCAAAAAAAGTCAGAAATACGATGATCAGCTTACTTTCAAACTCTTGTTCCCGTATGGGGACTCGGTCACCTCTGGAGAAAATGAGGTTAGTCTTGATTAATATTTTTATTGATGGATAGATGTTCAGTTAAAGCAACTTAATTTTTTATCATTTTTAATTTTCAAAGAATTGTAATGCTGGCCAGTCAATAAATGATGTAACGGGTAATTTTATACATAAAGGACCATATTTTGGTATAAAAATGAATGATTGTAGTCTGAATAATATTCAAATAAATCTTTGATGTTTAATTTTTAAGAGAGATACTTTTTTGAAATTTCAACTTTATAAAAAATACTTTTTAAAAATAACAAAAATTTGGAAACTTTTTAAATTCTATATAAAATTTTAATTTTGCATATCATTTTTGTTGAGAAATTTAAAAAAAAAAACTTTATATCTTTATTAATTTTAAATTCCGAACATAAAATACTTCAAATTAAACAAAAATATTTAAGATTTTATCATTAAATTTTGATAGCAAACTAAGCTTTTTAATAGCTTAGAGATATGTAATAATTTTTTAAATAAAAACAAAATGATAAAAAACAAATATAAAAAATTATTGAAATTCAAAATTTTATTATTTGGAAATTCAAATAAAATTTTTATAAAATTTTGGCTTCAAAAAAGAAATCAAAGGTTTTCATTATTTCAAATAACTTGAAAGTTTATGAAATCTGCATATTTTATTTAAGAAATTTTTGATATCATTTTTCCTATTGATCACAAAATGAATATCATTCTAATTAATTTAAAATCAAGATCCTTTTAAATTCTGAAAAACCCATAATTAAAAATCATAAAAAAATTCTCAACAAATATAAATTATTTTTTCAACAAAAATTTAAATAAAGGTGTATACTAAAAGATTTGAAAATATGTTTTTACACAGACAAAATCTAAAAAAAAAATTGAATAAAAACCTAATATAATTTAGAATTTATATTTTAGTTGCTAAATTGGATTCAAAGATAGGGATTTGATACTGCCATTAATAAATGTGGCTGAAATCCTGGATTTTCGATTGCTTGGTTGTTTCCTATATTCCTCTGAATATTAGTGGCCTTTGCTGAAAGGTGATGTAAAATAAATATAATAGTTAAAAGTATTAAAATAATAAAAACAAGTGTGGCTTCAATTATAAGTCCTAGGTTTGTGTGAGAATCTATTTTATCATGATGAAGTTTCTGTGCTTGTAGTGTTTTCAGTGGGTAATGAAGCTACATAATTTTTTAGCCACTTAAAAGTTCCATTGGATATATCAAATATTCTTATTTCCTTGCTCGAGTTATACACTGACTCTTTCTCATTATAGAGCCTTATAATTTAATAGAATTTTTATGATATTTAATTGTAGTAAATTAAAAAAAAATTATCCTAAATAAACTTATCAAATGCAATTATCATCAAATTTTGATATCTTATAGCGGTATGATAAGAGAGCACAGATATATCGTTAGAAAGTAATTTTACATTAGGTACTGACCATGTAAATTTTTTTGTATTCAAAACTATTAGAGAATAATTTGGACGGGTGAAATTGTTATGACCCCCATAAATTATGATATTATATTCATCAGCAGCTAAATAAATATTTAATAATAAAAAATACTAAAAAAAATGTTTTTATCTCCAAAGCAACAAAGAAAATCTAAATATCAATCAAGAAAATAGAAAAATATTGAAAGATAATAAAAAAAATATTGGAGAATAATAAAAAATAAGATACTTGAACAAAAGCAACCAGTGATATTGCGAGCAATATTGAATCTTTTTAATATATAAAATAATAATAATTTTTCTTATGAATCAGATTCTAAAACTTGGTAAAATACCAACCAAATTAAATAAAAACTCCAGCAATTATAAAATAAATTAAAATCAACATAAAAAAAATATATTAGTAAATAAATACAACAAAAAGCAAGCAATTTTTAAATTTCTTTAACATTTAGAGAAATATAGTTATGGCAAAATAAATGCTAGTTTAATAGTTATTTTTATTAATGATAAAATTTGGCATGCATAATAAATTAGATATTTGATAAATTATTGAATAATTAATAATACATTGCTAATATCACATCAAGAAAAAAACAAAAAAATAATTTGATTAATTAAAGATAAAAATGTAGTTTTACATTGCGAAAAATGGTTAAGAACACAAAATTTTATGTTACTTTAATAATAAAGTTTATTAATAAATATATAAGAATTGCAAAGAAAAAATCTATTGCAATTAGAACTGCTTTATGTTAGTTTTAAATATATTAAGTTATAAATTTAAAAAACACTATTAAAAAAAAATTTTTATAATGATCATAAAAGACCAGATGTTATCTCATATAATATAAAGAATTTTTAAATCAGATAGAAAAATATGATTAGAGTTTTTGCCCATTTTTTAAGATAAATAAAAAGAATATATATTAATAACACATGATGAGTGTATATTTTATTTCGATGATAGCAAAAAAAGAATTTAGGTTAAAAATAGAGAATTGTCATTATACAAAAAAGGAAATGGAAGATTAAAGTAAAATTCGGTGTATTTGATATGTTTCTTTTTTTTTAATATTAATTATTTGTAATAAGATTACATTAAGCATAAATAATTTTTTTTGTTTTACCTTTCTTCTATTAATAATAAGTTTTATATATTATGCCCAATTTTAAAATAATTTTATTTGTCTACAATATTGATAGAAATAGATCAAATACTTGTCGTATTGATCGTAGTAACACTATCGGAATCGATTTAAAAATAATTAATCCTTTTAAATAATGGTTTCTTAAATGTCAGATTTTGAACTATTTAAATAGTACACAATTTTTCTTTACACTAATAATATTATAAAAAAATATTCTGTCAAGTATTACCAAGTAAAATTATGAACCATACATTAACATTTTATATGTTGCCAAATATTAAAAATATGACTTTCAGCTTAAAGCGATTTCTATTTAAGAGCTACCAGTTTGAACTCAAAACTCAACTCGCAATTGAACAGATTTGTTCTTTAAATATATTTCCACTTATAAGTAGATTGATTTTCATATATTTCAAATTTTCTTCTTCTAAATATATACTTAAAAAAATATGGCAGCGATAAATCAACAACAAATTCAAGATAATAATCCTCAAAGGAATAATAACTTGGTCATTCCGCCACTACAAAGAGAAATAAATGTAAATATCGAAACGCATACCGTTGATGGATGCAGTAATATTTTTTTCCAACCACGTTCAGAAGATGGCAATTTTCGATTGCAACAACAAACCATAACAGTTGAGTTAACTAGCACCTTTGCCGTAATTGCTAGTCAATCTTTTCTTTAAAGGTAATTTTAAAATTCTTATTGACACTCTATCTATTGCTAAATAAAACTCATCATTTTTATGTTAATTATATCTCTCAAATTAATACATCTTTTTTTTTTAAAAAAACTATGACTCGAAATATTTCTTTTAGAGCAATTTGCTTTCATACTAGCAAAAAATATTTTTCTTTTACAAATTACATGTTATCTTTTATATTTTACCCTTTATGCATATAAGATTACTAATAATAATAATCATAAATATCTTCACATTTGATAGCTTTTTCTATTTTTTATTTTCAAGACAAATTATTTTCTTTTTATCCATACCTTAAATAGCTTTTAAAACGTTAAATTTTATTTTCTGCTTGTTTCATACAATTTTTTTTTCCTTTTCTTTCTTTATTTCTTATTCTAATACAAAGTGCGCCAAAGAAAGCTTTTTTTTTATGAGTCTCTAGGGTTTATATTCAAATATTTTATGTTTTAATTATTTTAAGATTAAGAATTACTATTAAAGAGCGATTATAGAAGTTAACAAAAAAATTATGTTGAGTTTAGTTTTAAAAGAGCATAAGTTTGTTACTAAACTTATAATTAATTAATTAAAATATTTTAGTAGATTTTCTTTTATCTAAAGAATAATTTTATTAGTTTTCTGTATAAATCTCTTAAGAATTTTTAATATTGAGAGCATTTACTTTTTTTCTTTTATTTCAACGCTATATTATAAAAATTAGCAAATAAAGTGTAACAAAAAATATTTAATTTTGCAAATTGATTACAAAGTTTATTAATATATATATAATTTAATATGCTTTTACTCTTAATGATTAACTTGCCAATGCCGTAAAATTGAATTTACTAAATTGATTAGTATAATTTTTTGACAAAGAATACATATTTTTTAGTATTCGTTTTTCTACTTCACATTTTAACGATTGCTCATACATTTTCTGCAAGAAACATCTCGGCTACTCGAATTATATGCCTAGGGTTAATAACAATATTTCATGGCAATCGTAAATATTGGTTGAAGCACTTTGACAATTGAAAATTTAAAAAATAGCTAATTTTACAAGTATCAAAATCATCTTTTAACTTTTATTTTTGCTTGTTTCAAAGCAAACAATTAATGACACAAAGATTGTTTTCTTTTTAGTTTTACTCATTTCTCCGAAAACCTCAATTTTCATTTATAATTCTCTTGATAATACATGAGCAAAATTAAAACTCCAATTGAATAAACATCACCAATTTAATGATCCCAGACATCTACAGTATTCTCTTTCAAATTATGTTAGGATATTAAATATTTATGAATGAATGTTGTTTCATCTTGTATCCCAAAAAATTTAATATGAAACGTTTGATTTTGGTGTATCACGACAAAAAAAACGCCTAGTAGATGTATTGTTAAAATTTTTGTCAACATTGCAGATTCAAGTTTCACTAATTCAGCTTTTTTACATTTAGATCTCGTCAAATTTAAAGTTGCTACCATCTGGTGTTAGACTTATTATTCACTGGCTAACATTAAAAAATTATTTATAATTAGCGACTTTCACAAAAGACTTGATATTTAATCTTATTGTTTATACCGAAAAAGGAGCATTTTGTACTATAATCAAAATTTTATCCCTGAAGCTTAAATTTTATACGTGGCAAATTTACAATTACATAATAAACCAAATTGACTAATTAATTGAGTGTTTTGACACCATGTGGGTTATTACTAGCCAATTAACAAGAGGTTTGACCCCATGTGGGTTATTACTAGCCAATTGATTCAGAGGTTTGACCCCATGTGAATTATTACTCGCCAATCAGAAAGTGAATTAATTTAAATCCAATCAAATTAATTAAAAGTTATTCGTTGGCCTCTTTTTCGACTTATGCACAAAATGATGTTTTTGGATATAGTGCTGAATAAGGATGAAATTCTTTCTAGAAATGAGCTGTAGGGGGGAAATTTACAAATTTCCTGCAATAGCTTTCAAATTAATTTTTGTGAAATATTAATCGATTCAATGGCAAAAAGGGTTAAGGACGGGATAGAAGTAAAAAAAAAATGGAAATAAAGATTCTAGGTCTTAGTTTGGTAATATGTAATGTGTTGTTTTTAGCAACTTTAAAAATTTAATAAAGGAGAAACTTATTTTTAACTATTGTTTTTCATATAATTCACAATACATTAAACAAGATAAAATTTTATCTAAATAATATCAAAAATAAAAATTATACTAGATAACATTTATTTATTTATTTATTTATTTATTTATTTATTTAACGAATGTATTTTATTACTCTTAGCCATGTACAATTCTTCAATGGAGAGATATATTCAAAAATTTGTATTCAGTTTTTTTTATAAATAACTATATATATATATAAGAATTATTACAATGTATATTTTTGAAATACATATTAAAAATTTCAAAGATGGTCAATTTCCAGAAATTTTCAGAGTAACTATAAATCAATCGGCTGCAAAATTTCTTCTAATAATTAATGACCAGTTTTCTAATATAATTTTTTTCAAATTATTTTTAGATTGTCAAATTTAAAATAGGTCAAAGAAAAAACTCAAAAATTTTTAAAATTACTTTAAAAACCAGTCTTTAGGTATTAAAAAAAAATTTCTATTCAATTAATTTATATCTAGTTTCAATATCATTTTTTGAAATATAATATGAAATATTTCTATTTCTAAGATATAAAATTTTATTTATGTATATTATGAAATTAAAATTTAAAATAAAATTAATTTCTAATAAGATTTATAATAAAATGAAAACAACCACAATAATTTCCGTAATTTATTCGTAGAAATTGAAAAAGAATACATTTAAATTGATTAATAGTATCAGATTTCAAAATTTTCAGAATCAATTATTCTCAAGGTATTTTTTTATTTTAATGAGCAAATAAATTTTGTAAACTTTCAAAATGCAAAAATTAGTAATTCAATTTGTAACTAGTTGACTGATTTACAAAAAAATGATAGAAAGCAATAAAATATTTATAAAAAAAATTTGCTTTTAAGTTCAATAAAATAATTCGTATTGAAAATATTTTATAATTTTAATTACAGAAAGAAATACTTAAATTAATAAGATAGATTTATTTACAAATTATTTAGGTAATCATTGATAAAATTAGTGCAAAATTTTTTCTCAGAATTTTTTTTTTTTCTTCGTTAAAGTTTAAGAAAAACTTCAGTTTGAAATGAAAAGTTTTAAAATATATAGATATCTTTTCAAGATAACAATTTTTAATATTAAAAATTGTGTAAAAAAAATGTAAAACATAATAATAGTTTTTACGAGAAAAATATCAATTAAAACGATAGCATAATTAAAACATGGAAATTTAAAACCACTTTTATAAAAATCTATTAAATACTATTTTCATAAATCTTTATTATTAATTTTTGAATAATTAAAATTAATTATTTTATCAAAATTAAAAAATTATTAACAAATAAGAGGTATTTTACATTAAAATATGAAATTCTAGTAACTTTTTTTATATCAAAATTATATTTATTTTGTTTGCTCATTTTGAATTTATTTTTATTTTTTGATCACCTTTTTCTTCAAAAAGTTTTAATAAACTAATTTCTTAATATGATTATTTTTAAATGAAAAAATTTTAACTTAATAAATTTTAATAATATTATTGCATTTTATATTATATAATATTTTATTTTATTTTAATTTAGAGCAAATTTTACAAAAATACCTGGTTGGACCACATTCGTTAATGCAAACCCTCCTCCCTCCCTTCCAAATTATTTTTTAAGAATAAATTTGAAATCTTGAAATGAAATGCCATTTAAAAAAAATATTTTTTTTATATTTAATGTTAATAACAACAAGCAAAAAGTTAAAATAAAATAATAATACATATACATATTATATAGTTTTAAATTTAATATAATACAATAGAGATTTTTAAAAAATAATAATTTTTGGAATATATATATATTTTTGTACTTTTTCTATATTAAAATAAACGAAAACTGGTCATTATTGTATCAAAAAATAAACATACTTTATTAAATATTAAAAATACAATGATTTTAATTTTTAAGAACAATTTTTATTGAAAGTTTTTAAAGAATTTATGATAATAATAATTAATGTTTAAAAATAATCCAGATAAAACCACACATAGATTTAAATCTACAAAAAAAAATTTGTTTAAAATATGAGTAATTAGGATATTTAAAACATGGTACATATTATTATTAGATCAATTTAAAATTAACTAGTTATAATTATTACTTAATATAAGTAATTTTTTAAGTTAAAGTAAATTAAACATATTATTTATAAATACTATTTGTTGTGAAAAAGTAAGTACTTTACTAAAAGTTTATTTTTCCTAAAAATATAATAAATAATTAGTTTTAAACTTCAAAATAGTTTTATTTTAAATTTTATTAACAATAATGTAAACAGCAAAAACCAAATAATTTATAATATATTGCTTTTATTAATAGCATCAAAGCTTTGTTATATATAATAGTTATAATTAGTAAATTTTGTTAATTTTTGTAGATTCATGATAAATAATTAAATTATAAAACAGTTTTATAAATTAGTAAGTACTTAATAACATGTGTAAAGTCAAAAAATTTTTTATATCTATATAATTATAAAGATTAAGGTTTAATCATCAATTATTAACTTTTCAAAAAATATTTTCTTTATAATAATATATAACCAAATAATTTAATTTAGAATTCAGAATTAGAATCTTGTTAAATATGATAATAAAGAAAGTAATTATTTTGTAAGATTTTTAAAAATTTAAAATTAATTAAAACTTGGTAAATTAATAACTAAACTTTGCCAAATAATAATAAAAAATAAATTAATTTTGGTTAAAAATTATTAAAAACAATATATTTTAATTACAAAAACACAATAAGTTATACAAGATTTATACAAATAAACTATTCAAATAAACTAAGATAAGAGTTTTAAAATAAATAGAATTTTGTATAATAAAATTTTAATATTTAATTTTTGTTAAAATTATATAGTTTATTAATAAGATAAAGATAAAGATAAAGATAAAGATAAAGAAACTAAATAATAAAAAGCTGTTTTTTTTGCAATACTATTTTTTCAAATTATAAGTTATATTTATTTTACATAATAAATTATTTACTTTTTAATTTATTTCATAATTATTATTAAATTAGTTATGTGGTTTGATATTATAATATTACATGTTACCTAATTCTGATAATACAAAAGCATTATAAAGATTTTTTTGAATTGACAAAGCATCATAATATTATTATTCTTAAATTTGAATTATATTTCTAAATGCAGTTTCATATTTGAATAAGTTTTCATGGCAAGAGAACCTCTAGTTTAAAAAACAAAAGAATTAATGAGATTTCTTACCTTAATATATTGTTAGAAAAATCGAAAAAAAAATTTTTTTCTTAAAATGCAGATGAAACCCTTTATTCGATTATTCTAAAGTTTGAAATGAAAAGTTGCCAATTTAACCTTCTTTTTGAGAAATATTTATAAGAGATAAACGATATTTATTTATACGATAATTTTCAGATTAGGCTAATATTATAAAACTATTAATAAAAGTGTGATAATGAATAAACTTTTTTCATAGATATATAACAACTTTTGAATCAAATATTTAATAACAGCCGGTAAATTTAATTATAAGATCGTTTCAATAAGAGGTTGGTGAAGCGATCTTAAGGCAAAACCAAAATTCTGTATAAAAATTTTCAAAATATATATGAAAAATTATAAATCAAGGATTGGAAAGGAAGTGAGATGGTTTTTTCAATTGATCTAACTTCATTAATCAAAAATTGAAATTTTCTTTCAACTAAAATGCATTCAAAAATGAGTTGTAAACTACAAATTAATGATATAGTATTTTTTTTTAAATAATATTAATATTACTAAGAAAAACATATTAAAAGTTATAAGAAAAATATTCTTTAATAATTTTTAGATAAATGAATCATTAAATATCCTATTTAGTATGTGAGAAATATTAACCTCACTTGAAGTCTTAGTTTTCGGAAATGGGAAAGATTTGAAGCTTTAGCGCTCGTGACAAATCCACTGGTGAAATCTTCGCACTGAAAAAATTAAAATTGGACAAGGAGAAAAATGGATTTCCAATTACATATTTCCTCTTATTACTTCTTGATAAGTGACGTATCGAACATTATCTGTACTGGCATTTTCACAATCCATAAAATTTTTTCCAAAATATGGTCCATGACGAAACTCTTCATCATCCATAATTGAAATAGATCTAAGAATTTTAAGGTCATGATCACGATTATTGCATTCCTAGAAATCTTAAACCATTAATAGAGCATAAATATTACAAAAATATTTTGGAAAAATTGAAATTCTAATTGGTACCGGATGTTCCTTGAAAGAATGTGTGTTAAAGCACTTGTACATAATTGGGTAGACATTTTTCGAACATGCACAATTTGTTTCACCTTGGATCCAAAACTCTGGTTTAAAATGTGCGTATTCTTCATACGCTGACACCGTTATACTACTCAATCTTCTGTTCTCATCATTCCACTTGGAAAATGCTCTTATTCCTTTTATGGGTGTTAATGGTATTAAATCATCTGCAAATGTGACTCGAAAAATCTGGAAATTCGGTTTCAATTGAGAATTCTAGTAAGATATTTGAAATTTTAACCTAAAAATCAATATATATATATATATATATATAATATATTTACTTCAAGTTTAGACTGAGCAAAAGCAGTAAAAATTTCATTTCCTATTCTGGGCTGGCCGAAAGTAACAAGAATTGGTTTCTTTTTCGGTTGATACCTTTCTGAAAATTCAAGAGCAGCAAAGATTGCATAGGCTAATTTTGAAAAGAAAACAATTTAGATATGAAAATCAAATCATAATATGGTTTTAGTTTTTATTTATTTTTCTTTGTTAAAAGAAAATAAAAATAAAAAAATAAAAATAAAAATAAAAAACTTACCATTGCTTTCACCAAATCCGGTAAATTCAAAGTCAGAAAAGTCAGGCTGGATCAATAAAGTTTTCAAATAGATTTTAAAATCGTGGAAAAAATTTATTTCGGTATATTTTTTCCATTTTAGATAATAACGTTCAACAATCCAGGCACCAGGTACATTAGGAAATTGAATAACTCGATTATGGTGGCTTGTGCTGAATGCTAAACTTGTAAACTTGTGAAAAATGGCCATTGCAAAACTAAATGTAATTTTCTTTTGATCATGTGCTAAAAAAGAAGCCGAAACCCTATTTTTGACTGGTACAAGAACAGTCTTCAATTGTATTAGGATGTAAAAAAAAAAAAAAAAAAAGAAGTTAATCTTTGAAAAATTCTTATATTTACTTTCACCCCGATTATATAGATATTTTAGATGGCAATGGGCTGTCCAAGCTAAATTTGCTTTGCTAGCAAAAAATTCCAAGAGATTTTCATCCTCAACTAGAATTTTTTTAAATAAAGGACCAAGTGAGTTCCTTTTTATGGAAGAGTTTTTTTCATGTATATTTTTTAAGTTTTCATTTTTTGAAATCAGCCAATTCTCGGTTAAATTTTTTTTAGCCAATGAAATCGATTGGGAATGATTAAAATTTGGTTTATTTGGTATTAAATAATCATGGTTTAATAGTTTTGGAAGAGACAAAATTTTTTTGAAAAGGATAAAAAGATTAATAATGATGATTTGTGCGATCAAAAATTGCTTAAAAGCCTTTTTGGATTCTTGAAAAGATAGATTTTTATTTCGAAAAATAATCATTTTTTGGTTAAAATATTTCAAGTTTGGGAAAAGAATGAGTCAATATATAATTTTTCTTGACATTATTTTATTTTTATTTTCATCATTTGTATTGTTGATAGATATACAAACATTTTCATACAAATAAATTTCAAAAGAATAGCTTCGAAACATTTTTTTGATTTATTTTTGGGATACTTGAGAATTTTTTACTTTTTAAATTAAATTTAAAAATGTTTTATCTATTTAAAATCTCATTTTTTTCTCTATTAATTCTAATTTCTTATCTTTATAAAATTAAATTGATTACAGCCAAAGATATTATTATTATTATTATTATTATTATTATTATTATTATTATTATTTTATCAACATTTAAAAGAGAAAATTTACTTCAAGAAATTGAATAATATATATCTCAAAATGATTTCAAGACCTGCCTTTTCTCAAACCAAAAACATTTTATTCACTGAGGTTATTCAAAAAAAAAGGAATATTTTTACTAACCCTTTACTATATATATATATATATATCGAGTACTAATAATGTGTAAAGTTTAACCTTTTGTAAAAGAGATTATTGGAAAAGTAAAATATTTTGCATGAATTCAGCTTCCAATATAGATTTTGCATGGATTGCATCTTGTCAACAAATTATTCAAACTAATGAAAAATTTCTCCTTTATCAAAAAACAGTAATTTTATTTTAGAAAAAAGTAAAAGGCTTTGAAATAACAAATAATCTTACAAATAGCCTAACCTTTACCCGGAGTTCGGATTTGGAACTAGTAAATTAAAATTTATTCTTTGATAAATTATCAGTTTTAGTCATTGCAGTACTTGTTGCACTTGAATATATATAAAAGGAAACATCTGAAAATATCAATAACTCATTACCTTTGGCCAACCACGAGTTGGGGATTAATTATTTGTGTATGTATTACACGGAAAAATTGCTCCAAAGACTTGATTGTGTTTTCATACAGTTACTTTACATTAACGTGAGGTAATTTTTTTTTTTGAATTTCTCCTCCGAATTTATTGATCTACTATCCTAGATTCACAACAACAAACCATTTTATAAGAGAAACCATCATTTATCCGGGAACCAAATTAAGAGATTCTTAAAATAGTTAGAAAAAATGAGATCCTGATGATTGTCATATTTGGTGGTGCCACACCATGTTTCAAAATTGAAATTGAATGGGTTATACTTTTTTGAAATCCCGTTTTTAAGATCAAACAAATTGAAATTTTTTTTCAAAATCAATATTTGATATGACGAATTAAAGTTATTTCTCTCTCTCTCTCTCTCTCTCTCTCTCACTCACTCACTCTCACTCTCTCTCTCACTCTCTCACTCTCACTCTCACTCTCTCTCTCTCTTAAAAATTAAAATAGAAAACTCTCTTTAGAATTATTTTTTAAAATATTAATTCTATTAGATTTACGGAACATACGTTAATTTTACACTGATATTGTAATTACCGTTGAGAAATGATGTTTACTTTTGAATAATAAAATTTAAAATTTTTAAATGTGGTCATAAAATTTTATATTTTCAACTGTACAGTATACTGTATATAGAACCTAAATTTTGAATATATATATATAAATAAAAAGGTTAATTTTTTTTGCAAAAATACTTTTTGTTAATAATAATAATAATAATAATAATAATAATAATAAAATTATTATTAACATTTTCAATGTTAGAAAAAAGAGACATTATCCCCAGTTATCGAATTAAAATTTATTAAATTTACTAAATTTGGTAACGAGTTTTTTCTTCACTTTTGATTTTCACTTTTAAAGATTTTGATAAGATAATCTCTCATGAAAATTGATTATTGTTATTCCGAAAAAGATGAAGATAATTTATTTTTTAAAATCTTATTATTACATTCATATTCCCGAGTTTGAAACCATAATGTTTAAGCAAAAAAAAAAAAAATGGATATAATAAAAATTATTTTATTTTATTTTATTTTATCAGTATATATTCTTTTAACAATTTATTTGAGCTCTTTTCACAATTTTTTATCAAATGTAAATGATTTTAAATTGTACTTTAGTAAAAATTTAAAAAAAGTTCCATTACAAGGTAATTCAAAATTAAAATATTAAAAATTTACTTTATCACAGGCTCATTTATTTAGAGCTAAAAAATTATTTCATATTTAAATTAATTAATTAATTAATTAATTAATTAATTAAAAGAAATTTTTTGGAGGTTGAACTCTCGTGAAAAAGACAACAACAACAACAACAACAACTTTCATTTCCTGAGATCAAAAATTGAAAGTAATATTTATCAAAAAAGGTTTCCAAATGAGATTGAATCTAATAAGCCAATTCAAAAGGGACCAAAAAAGTCACAAATCTTCAGTAATAAGAAAATAGTTTTTCTTAGACGTATGGCTGAATATGCAAATTTTCCTTATTGTCTTCCCAGAAATTCAATTGGAACAGTTGTGAAAGAGGAGAATATAATTGGTATACTCAAAAATATTTTATAATTTATCTCTTCAATTTTTTAAAAATTTTAAAGGTCTTTTAAAAATAAAATATATTTTTAGCCGACATATGGGAGAGACCAAGAGGAGATAAACAACTAGTAGTTTACTTTCGAGGACCAAAGCTCAGCAAACAGGAATGGTTTAACAGAAAATTTAATCTCACTTCAATAAATTTGAATAATCTTTGGTCTGGAAAAAGTAGCGTTGATTCAATTTGGTTGAAGCATGTCAAAAAAATGATGCCTTCACTGATCGGCAAAATTGAAAAAATACATTATGAAAAATTTCAAATGAATACTTTTGCAATTCACTTTGTCGGCCATGAAATTGGTGGAGGTAAATTTTTTTCTCTTTTAAAGTAAATTAATTTATTTTTATTTTTATTTTTATTTTTATTTTTCATTCAAAAATAATATATAATTACTAATTATTATTATTATTATTATTATTATTATTATTATTATTATTATTATTATTTGAAGCATATGCAATGCTAGCTGCTTTGTTTTTCCATCATGAAATATTTCACCAAAGAGAAGAGAGAAATTATGGAATTAAACCATGGCGCATTGGTGTTGTAACTTTTGGTGCTCCCCGAATAGGGAATCTTGGATTTGTAAAATTAGTGAAAAATAAATTTAATTCTCAAACTATTTTTCGGGTAACTCATGGAAATGATTGGCTCTCTCGGGAATTTATGCCAAAAGGACTTTTTTTACACCATGACAGGGAGTTTTGGTTAGATTACCAAAACTATGATTGTGAATGTTCCAAATTTCAATCTTTATTTGAATGTTTTGGAAGAAACACTGACGGAGAGATTGATGAAAATTTGGTAAGAAATTTATTAAAAATAAGAAATGCATTCAAAAAACTTTTTTCATTTAATAATAAAAACTTTTTTAGGAATGTAATTTGGGAACAATTGATTCAGGAAAAGAAGTTGATAATGATAAACGATCTTATTTTGGTATTATTTTCGGTAACTGTACCGGAATAAGTCGTGAAATTTTGAATTATTAAATTTTTCTTGAAATAAAATTTTTTTTTTAAAAAAAAAAGAAGTTATCTAGGGGTAAATTATCTTTTCATTTTTTTTTAAACATTTATTCAGAATTATCAAGAAATTTAGAAAAAAAAAAATAAACTTTAGCTTTCTATATGTAACCTTTAAATTTAATAATTAGTTATAATATTAAATACAATAAATTATATATATTAAAATTTTAAAAAAATAATAATTAACCAAATACCTTAATATAATCTTTTTTCAAAAATAATGATTGATAATTAAATTTTTTACTTGTCATAAAAATTTATTTCATTGTTTCTTTTAACTTCAAAATAAAATTCAACATTCTCCCATGACAACTCCAAAATATGGCCCACGATTTGAAAAAAGTTCATTATCCGTTTTATCAATATTATCTTGACTAATATCAATATTATTTTGACCAATACTGCATTCCTAGAAAATTTTTACCAATAATATATTAGATGTCATAAATTATTATTTTTTTCACCAATTTCAAAATTTACAAACCTCATTCTCATCAATATATCCAATCCTTTTCTTTCCTTTACACTCCCAAACAAGGAGAAAGTCGTTATTACATTCACAATTATTATTTTCTTCACTAGTCTCGTCTTTTTCAATCCAAAACTCGGTTTGTGGATGCCAATATCCATATTCATCAAGTACTGGAATTTGAGTTACAATATCTTTTACCCTCGTAATACGGTATAAAATAATTTGTTTATTAATATAAAAACTAAAGTTTCGATTTCCAAATCTTGGTTGTCCAAATGAGTAGACAATAAACTTGCGATTCTTGTAAGCTAAATTCTTTTTTAATTCCAACGCTGTTAAGATTGCGTATACTTTAAGAAAGGTAAATTTTTATGAATTAAAATAATTATCTAATTGATATATATATTAATTAGACTTTTAACCCTACTTACCTGCCCCAACATTATGTCCAGTCATAATTACATCAGCGAAAGGATGTTCATTTAAAACTTGGAAAAAATATTCGAAAAAATTCGTTTGTTCTTTAGCTTTGTTGAGATCCTGATAAAATAAAGCATCTACTTTCGATCGCTGACCTCCACTGTATCGCTTTAATTGATTTTTTCTTTTATCCCAATTTCTTTTATCGAATTTTGATTGACCACGAAAAGCTATTACAATTTCATGGTGAAATAACGACGGTTGTTGAATGAATAATAATTGAGCTAAATTTTTTATGTTTACCCAATGAGAATTTGAAAAAATTTATGTGTGAATAAAATTCAGAGTTTAAAAATAAAACATATATAGTATAATATATATATATATATATATTATAAATTTTTACCTTGAATAGCATCTGTAAAATGATATTTCTTATCCAAGCAATAAGCCTTGTTTGCAAATATTGCCATCTCATGAAATTTTTTTAGTCGAATATCAGTTTTTAATAATTGAATTTTGCTTGCAAAAGTTACCGAATTTCTTTCAAATTTCTTATGTTGGGATATTTTAATGTTTAATAATAAATTTCCTTTTTTAAGAAGTGTTTGATTATTTTTTTGATCCCATTTAATTAAATTATTAATATCTTTATGAAAATTTGTTTTATCAATTAAAATATTCATTCTCTCTAATAAAAAAATCCAAAATATTAAAATAAAAAGCACTATTACAAAAAATTTTTGATCTCGAATCATGAAAGAAATTTTTTTTTTTTAAAAGAAAAAAGATTATGATTCTTTTTCTTGGAAATCATTAACTGAAATCAGAATATCATAAAAAAATATTAATTTATATATCGAAAAATATTAAATGAAACTTTAGACAGTAATTAAAGAGTGAGTGATAGGATAATTTATACGACAATGATCATTATTAAAAATCAAAACAAAAAATCTCTATCAGAAACAAAACTAATCTTCTTAAAAGATAACAAAAAATATAATCCTTTGTTGAGTTTTTTTTAAAAAATCATATTTTCTGAAACAAATCAATATTTTCATCAATATTCATTCTACCAACCTTGACTGATCATTTTTATAATACAAAATTTTTAAACTAAAGATTAGAACTTTAAAGCTTTCCTTAATTTTTGATCCTTGTAAAAAAATTTACCAAAAAAGTCAAAGCACAAATAAATTTTTCAAGATAAAATATTCTGTTTACTTTTTTAAATAAAAATTTATTGCATAATACTTGCCTTTTAACGCTAAGTTCTATTTTTTTCATTCGTAAATATTTGTTCAGACTTCAAAATTGTCATATTTTTTTTAACAGTTTTTTTTTAATGAGCCTATTTTTCTCCATCATTTCTCAATCATTTCTAACAAAATGTTAGAAATACACTTGACAGAACAAAGTTACCGAATACTTTATTATTCTCAAATTATTACAAATAACAATTAATATTTAATATCTTGTAGGTTCACCCTCATTTTTAATACATTCCTAAATATATCTCAATTAAAATTCTTATATTTTTACCCTAGTTGAGTTCTGGAGATTTTGCAGGCCAATATGGAAGCGATGTGATTTTTTCTAAGAGGACAGGGTTTCAATGAATCAGAGCATTATCTTGTTGAAATAACAAGTAACAAAGTTTTTGTATATGACCAAATTGATCTAATTTTTATTTTTTTGCTCTAAAAATCATTTCCATCATACACTAACAGTTAGTAAAAAATGCTAAATATTGAATCTTTCTTCTTAAATTTCAAAGTCATTTACTTTTTTCAAATTTTTAAAAATGTCAAAAATATAATGAATATTAATAATTTATAAACGATAATGTTTTTAATTATGTTTTAAAAATTTTAAAATATTAATATTAAGAATTAAATATAAAAATAATTTATTTATGTATTATTATAATTTTTTGGCTAATAATAAACATTTTAAAATATTTTATTTATTAATAAAATAATTAATTTTTATTTATTTAAATACTTTAACAAAATATAATTTAACTATTATTTATGTAAATATAATAAAAAAATAACTTATATATAATTTTTAAATATATCTAATTATTTAAATTTACATTTTAATTATATAAAATTAAAATATTTTGATTTTTTCAATGAACGTAATTATTATTTATTATCTTATAAAAATATTTTTAATAAAACAATTTTTTTTTTTAATTTTCATTAAGAACTAAATAAATTAATTAACAATTTAATTAACATAATAATAATAATAAATTTAATATTCTTAAATATAATAAAAAATTAACTTATTAAATTTAAATTTATTAATAATATTTTATATAAAAAAACTTTATAATATTTTTAATAACTATTTTAAACTTAATAAAATCAAATAATTAAAATTCAGTTTTAAAATAACTTAATTTAATTTTAAAAAAATATTAAATACCAAGATAAAAACTATCTATTTAAAATTTTCAGTTATTAATTATTATTAAAATATTATAACAAATTGAAAAAAATAAAAAATTGTTATTTTATTTTTTATAATTTTTAAACAATAAAAATACATATTAAAATACAATTTGTTTTGTTTTTATAATAATTAAAATTAATTAATTAAAAATAACCATATTAACCAATATGACCAAATATATTTTTATTTTAATAAACATTGATTAAAAAAATTTTTACACCTAAAATTGTTAATATAAAACTAGTAAAAAAGTTAGTATTAAAAAAATTTATTTTTCAAAAAAAGCTGGCTTTATTTAAAAATCTTGTTAATAAATAAAATTGGTTTATCATGTTTTTTTAAAAAACTTTAACTAATTAAGGGTTTTTAATCTGTATTGTTTTAAGAAAAATTTTTTTTATTACTGAAAAAACTTTTTTAGTTGTAATTTTTTTAATTATATTAAAAAAAATAGTTATTGCTTTTTTTTTCTTTTGCTTTAATTGTAAACATAAAATCTTCATAATTTAAATACAAGAAATACAACTTCAAGCAATATGAGTGCAAGATCATATCATAAACTGTCCCAAGTGAAACTTTATTCAAGCTCTTAAAGATGTTAAATTTTTAAGCTCCGCATGAAACAATCTTGGCCAGGGATAAGGCATCCATTAAGCTGATCATATGTCGTCGATTAATTTTAACATTAGTTACAAAATACTTTGCCAATAAAACGTTCAACTCATGGTAATCCCACTGGCCTTCACATCTGACTTTCTGTAAGACTGCTCTGCTGTATTCAGTATCAAAAAGATCACGAATAATATCAATATTGATAAAATATAATTTCTTTATTTATCTAATTATCATTATATCAACCTCGGGAGCTTCTGCATTACCTGGTATAGCTACACTTTTCTTTGTTTGGGGTTATCGTAGAAATCAGTTTTATCAGCGGTTACTCGAGATGAAAATCCAAATATTAAGGTGCTTTATTGTTGCCCATTTTTCTTCCTGAGGAATCCAGGGAAGGCGTTGGTTTCTCAAAAGCAGATGACTCACTTTTGTTAAAAAGAGGGAAAGCATTGATACATGATTAATTGAAAATATTGATAAAGCACCAAAGTAAATTAAAATTTCACCAAAATTGAGCTTTTATTTTAGAAGGATAATAATTCATCCATTGATGAGTTGTTCCCGAGTTAAAACTCCCTGGATTAAAGGTGAGACAATCTTCATAAGTAAACTGAAACTGTGGTCCTCGATCCGCTAGTATTAACTTTTTAAATTTATTACTAATTAGTGCTTTTAGCGTGCAAACTTAAAAATCACCATATTCATCAATGAAACCTTACTGTGTGTGGTAATGGATATAAACGTAGTGTATGGTCGAATTCCCAATGAATCGGGCAAACACTAAGAGGGAAAGGAGAGAGATGTCCTTGTGCGATTAAAGTTTTGATCACCTATATATATATGAGGAATTTTTATCATTTAATCCTAATTTTTCAACAATAAACTAGAAAATCATATACATGCTCAACCTCATCTGGTTGATATTGCTTTTCGTCCGTACGACATTCCAATAACAAGTTTCTATGAAATTTTTCCATGATATCGTTTCGATATATTACAATTTCTTGCGTCAAAAATTGTAATCTATATAAATTATCCATGAGAATCGCAGGAAAAAAGTCAAAGAATTCAGAATAATAAATAAATCATTACCTGCAAGGGTTGGTAGTGAAAAATGCTCGCTTAACTCTTTTCCTCAAACCTGAAGTGTAAATATCCGGTATAGGGAAGTGAGGGAAAACCCCACGGAGATATGGATCTCGCGGACCAGGTACGAACACGAAATTTGTGTGGATTGCTAACTTTGGATACATGGCAATCAAATCACCGAGGGAAGAGAAACCATCTAAGAACGTTAAAAGAAAAAATTAATTTCGAGTCATTAAATTGGATAATATCAAAATAATTTACCAGCATAATCTTCATCCTCGCCATTGACTTGTTCAGACCAAAAGTTTCCTATAAGTATTACAGCAAATGGAATTACATCCTTCTTTGAATAGGCACTGAAAATGGTATCTAATTTCTCGAAAGTCTGTCAAAATTCGGCATTTAAGTTTCATATCAACCATATCACCATTCTTGAAAGGGAGGTAGAAGACTATGTGTTGTAAACTAATTACCTGATCCTGGTTCAAATAAACATCCGAAAAAACCAAAAACATCATATGGTGACATTTTTCTACGTAAGGTTGCAATATGAACTGAAAAAATCCCCATGCAATACTTCGATTAGCCTTTATCGATGATTAGAATTGAAACCCAAGGAAATCTACCTCATTTTCAAAAATTTTTGTACATCCCAAGAAATCGATGTTCCTAAATGCATTTCTGCAATCGTATTATGTTTCATTATAAAAATATTGACAAAATAATATACATAAAAAAATAAAATCGATTATACACGGGAAATTTGAAAAACCTTGTAACTGCTCGCTTCTCAACTGGAGGATGTGCTAGATAAGATGCCTCAAAAATCTCATCCTCATCATTGAAAAATCCTTGCACAACCAAAAAACAATTTGGCACAAGAATACGATTTGGAATTGTCTGTTCAAATTATTTGAGCGTTGAATGATTTATACTGTTTCATAACTTAAAAAATGTTAAGCAAGCTACTGACCGCATTGGAAATATTCAACTCGATTTTATCTTCAGAATCTTCCAGGTAATATTTATCACAGGTTAGTGTTAGCATCCCAAATAGTAAATGTGGCTCTCGCTTCTTCCCACGTAAATCTTTAATGAAAGAAAGCTAGATGGGATTCAAACATACAAAAATTTAATATCTAATTATACAGGATTTTAGGGTAAATAGACATCTAAACCTTATATCGCTGTGATGTTTTAACGTTCCAACTGCAAGTAAATAACGAATGTCGTAAGATCCTTTGCAGCAAAAGTTCATACCGCGCTTTAAAAAGCTTTGGTCTATAATCTTCTTCGCCTATTACTTTTCGGGCTTTTCCAATGCTGAATATACAAAAGGCTGGTAAGTTATATATCCAGAAAAAGTTAAAAAAAATTACGAGCTCTCACCATAGGAAATTTTGATTGATCTGTGAGTACTCCATTCTAGGAGTATCCTGAGCACCAATAATGTTAAAGAAATTGTAGTAATCTATATCGAAATCACTATTCGTTTCGTCATTTTCTGCACTGAAAGTTTCATGCGGGGTCGCTACTTGAAGATTCGCGATTAGAGGTTTTAACTTGTCAAGATTGACAATACCAACTAGTTCAGTGATTTGTATGTTAGAATTTGCTAATAAGGAAAATGAATATTGAAAGAAAAGAGGAGCAATAGACCTTTGTATCTTTTCTTATACTCTCTTGCTATATGTGTTATAGTGTCCCCCACTTCGTTTTCCGGAACCTCATTCTCAGAAAACACAAGTCTTAGATGTTCGAAGGCTGCTGCGTTCACTTGTAGCTGCTCCATTTTGAATATTTTGAGACATGTTTGGTTGAATAAAGCTGCCATTTTAATTTCAACAGGCCAAAATAATTGAAGTTGAATCAATAGGAACGCGTAGGTTGTTGTACGCGAATAATAGAGGTCAGTTATTTGATCCATTGATCAGTGAGGCTGGTGTGGCTAATCGACACTGATGAAAAAATCAGCTTAATAATGCGAGGATTTTGAGCGACAAAAATAACATTTCGCCCGATACCTGACAAATGGGCTGACCAGCAATACCGGCTCTGGGGTCAACTTCAAGCACCAAGAGCTCAAGACCCTACTGGAACGATCAAGCTCGAAGGTTGCATATGAATATATTGCTGAAGTGTGAAGTTAAGATACATGGCAAAATTCTGAGCACAAATTGTTATGGTGCGCAAGTTTTGCAGAATGGAGCAAGATATATTGGAGGAGGTCAAAGGCAAACAGGCAGAACCAATCACACTGGTTAATGGCAACCGGCACCTTGACACAAGGTAAATATCTAATTTTTGCGTTCTTATTATTATTATTTTATGCCTTTTTTATTTTTAAGGATAAACATCTACTATGGCCTCTCCACTTCGAAAAGAAACGTAAAAATAACAAATGGGGCAATCCACAAGATCACATGTGATGGAAAGCTGACTTAAATCGCAAAACTAATGAGTGGGACTTTTTGTGGATATACAAGATGCAAAAGCAGCTTCGCGAAATTCAAACGGATGGCAGTCCCCAAAGATCCTGGCATTCGCACTCCATTTACATGGTATTTCCCAACAAAAGGTGTAGGTAAAATCGAGGAACATGAAATTGGACGTAGTATTCGTCTTTGCACCTACATGGACAATTTGATATCATAAAAAGACAAGTTTATACGATCAACTTTCAAATGTAAAAAGAAGGTTAAGACTTGAAAAAGCAGTGACAAAATGAAATTCACAGAAAGGCGATTATGTTTTTTATTTGTGTTCGATGCTATCATCATCCTGCCGTTCGAGGTATCCAACATGATAAATCGAAAACGATCCGAAGAATGCTTGGTTGGGCACACTATCGATTTCCCCAACATCTGGTAGCTAAAACAGAATAATTTGGTGTGTGTGTTATTGTCCAGAATAAAGCTCATACGTCCAAGGCTTGTAGCAGATGTGGTAATGTCCAAAGAATCGGAGGGTCCAAGGTGTACAAATGGAATTATAGGACTAATAGGAAGAGACGAAAAATAGGCACTGCTTGATGGAGCCTTGATTCTCTCCGTAGATCATGGAGGAAATAGTAGCTATAATTAGCAATTGCCTATTATATATTACATTCGAATTTCTATTCCTGATCAGTTGAGAAGGATCAAAAAACTAACGTGGAAATCTTCTTTATAGAAAAAATCTCGAATCGAAAAAATAAATTTCTTAGATCAAGACTTCTATTATAAAGCTAAACTAGATTCACCCTCATCAATGGTATTAACTGCCAAAAACTTTTCAGCTACAACTGAATTTCCTGTTCCAGCATTTATAATTTCAATTTCTTTGAAAGGAGGTCTGAAAGCTATTGTATACGATATATGTGGATCATCAATAACAACGACTTCTCTTACCCATTGTAAAAACTGGCTGGCAAAGTTAAGGCATACTGCTGCATCCTACAAATTTAAATAAAAGAATAAGAGAAATTCCCAACAAGTCTTTTAAACTATCGTCTAAAATTAATTATGACTACTTACCCACATCCCTTGCTTTCCACGAACTAACCTTGGAATTTCAAGTGTGTTGAACTCTTGGATCTTTTCAAGAAATCCTTCATTATTTCGAAATCCAAAGATAATTCTGGGAATTCCGATCAGGAATGATTGAGCCCAAGTTTTCATGAGTTTAAACCTATATCAAGAATTATTTTATTATAACTACATATGCTTGATAAAATACCAAAAGAAAATATTGTTGAGTAATAGGAAAGGATTTACTTTTCAAAGTTATGTTGTTCTCGATCAGTGCGAATAATTTTTGATGTCTTTAACTCTATATATTCCTTTATAGGATTATTCGATCGTTGAGGCTTGTGACCTATAAATAAAGATGATTTTTATTATGAATAAATATAATGAGATTCTTTTGTCCATTACCTCCTATACAATCTACCTCGGCTCCCATTATAATCCGATGGGGACCTAATGTAGTTCTAGCCACAGAACAATATTGAATGTTGGTATTCACTATTGACGTCTTTCGATGAATTAGTTCGGGATCATCGGACGAAATAATTTCGCTCGGCGGCTTAGCAATAGTGCATAAAGATTCAAATTTATAACCCCAATACATCATTTTTTTGTGTTGTGGTGTAACTCCCCTTGAATTTTGTTGCGTGTATATTGTTTCATGCTCTGCAATGAATCTAAGAGAAAATTACCAAAAGTGGAAAATTCTTGAAAATCTAATCGAGCAACCCTTACATAGTTTTCTTAAAAGTTTAATAAATTCAAGGTTAACAAAAGGTTTATCTAAAAAAATGCTAAAATATATCATTCTTTAAAAAAAAACGTACTAACATTCCACAAAGTAGCACCGAATTCCCATGCGTCATTTCTAGCAAAGGGGGTACATAAAATTTTTGTAAAAATTCCTCGCCATGATACCTAAAATATACGATTCATTCAAAAAGACCTTTAAATCTAGACTAGACCTGATAAAATGAATTTAAATTTCTTACCACATCTATGCCTCCCAAAATGTTTGAGCTTAAAGACTTTTGACGATCAATTAAGGCATCGATCAAACAATTAAGTGGTTCGATTGAACTATTCCTTTCCACAAAAGACTCATAGCCTTCTGATAAATTGATTTTTTCATTTAGCGTTGGCGGATAATAATATCTCTGATGTAAAAAAGTGTTAAAGACAAATAAGAAATTATCCCTTGACCAAGCTCGAGTGTCAAAACTTTTGAACAAAGCCAAAAAAACCAGTAGAGATGCTTACCAGCTCACGGTCGTCCAAATGCATGATCCTCTCACCATCATGACTATAGCTAGTAACCTCTAAAGGCTGCTCGTAGACAGCACAAGCACCCTTGAAACGACCAATTGGGTGAATTGGAAATTTGTGAACGTGTTGTGGAGTACTTTGCATTATTTGAGACCAAAAATCCAGATTGCCCCATCTGTCTATATAAGGAAATAATAAATGCACTGTGCACATCTTCCAGTTTTCTCTCACCTTCCTAACAAGGTTAAAGTTTCGTTTGGCCAGGAGCTTCACTTTAGAGTAGGCTACAGATTAATAAATTGAATATTTATAATGTCTCTGGTAGATTTAACAGTTTTGGTCGAGTTAAAAAAACTCGAGAGGGCACTTGGCGAAGTACAATGCAATTGTAAGTACACTCCAGTTGGTCTGAAAAACTTCCAATCTTTTTTACATCAACTAACGGAAATTTCATTTTCGACTTATTATTCAGTAACTCAAGGTAATTCGTCCCAAACCTCCTGGGAAAATTTTAGCTTTGTTTGTTTTTCCAATTTATTTGTTGAATTTTGCTTTTTGGATTATTTTCCACGACCTCAAAATTTCTTTGCCTAAACAGCTATTTCTCAAACTTCGGATATCAATGACTCTCTCATTCACAATCATGAACTTGTCACGACAAAAATAATAGAATCTCCAAATAGTTTGAATTCTGATAATAATAACAATAAAAATAAACAAGACCTTGGATCCTTTGATATGATCGGAGCTTTGGACTCGCAATTACATGAAGATCAAACTTTGCGAAGATCCTTAACGCATGCAGATATTTTGAATCCGTTAATAGTGAAGATTATCGCTGATCGCAAACAACAAGAGCTATTAGTCCCTTTATCAACAACAGAACAACCTCAAATTTCCTCAGACCCTTTACCCGGTCCCTTTATGTCTCGAGTTTCTTCTCCCCTAAAACAAAGTTATATTCCTGAAATAGTTGCTGAAATAGAAGACGAGGAAGACATGAGCAAAAATACTAACGATGAAGAAATTTTCACGATACAAGAAACAATTAAAATTACATGTGACCCTACAATCAATTGTTTAGGACCGAATTCGAATCAAACACCAATAACTCCTCAAGGGATACCCTTAAAAAACTCGGAGATTTTAACCGAAAAAATAATGGCAACTTCTCGTGAGATTACGGGAGATGAAAATTCCGAAGAGCATCCAGTAGCGGGATTTCCTAATGTTTCTATATCTGACAAGGTTGAAGCAAACCAGATCGATTCACCAGTAGAGGAACAATTTCAAATGGAGTCTTCTTTTGAAGAGGATCAAGCTTTCATAGATCCTGATCTACAAAAGAACCCAAAAACTTTGAACACTTGTAAAAAAGAAAGTCTTTTCGATCCTATCAATCGCCTCAAAGAATTATTACTGGCACAAACACCCATTCCAGATATAATATGCATCCCAGATAAAGTAGAAAGAGAATATCTAGCAATAAAAACTCACAGCAGGTCTGGAGCTTCTGATTATACATCTACTATACTTGTTCCTGAATCAAAATGTGAATACGAAGATGATGCACAATCTTCTATCCATTCGCATTCTGATATTTCCTTACTATCAAACGTATCACTCGAAATTCCTTTCTCGACTAAAAGTATAGATGAGCCATCTTCTTCGTCAAGAAACAATTCTTATCGTGAACTTTACTCGATATTAAAATCTTCTAATAAAAAGGTTTCAACAAAAAACTCTACAGATGGCATTATTTATGCCGAAAAATCTCCACAAGATCTCTTTAATCGAACAAAATCTTTTGATGGGCAATCCTCGACCCAATCATCTCTTCTAGATGAACCTTATTATCATGAAACTTCCGTAGATGATATGCCCTGGCGCCAAAATATCAATGGCTCTTCCAAGAAACCGACAATTGAATTTTCATCAGGGAATGAGCCGTTTCTTACAAAATCTAAATATAAACTAGATTTTAAAAAAGTTCGAACACTCCCGGTCTCACTTATTTCCACTGATATCAAAGAGTTGAAAAGTCGAAGGCAGAAGAAGTTAGCATATGGTAATCAATTTTGCAAATTATCGTTATTGCAAAGTAAATAGAAATTTACTAGATATTTTATTTTTAGTTCATAAAACAAATCTACTTCAACAAGAAGAGACTGGGTTAGCAATATGGATCCACTTAAACATAAAAAAGGAACCTTCAACTCTGTTTACTAGTATGTCACCGAGCAATATTTTTTAATTTGGAGTTCTAGCCATGCCTTTTACCCCAACTTCATTTTATCTCCATATTTTAGCTTACAAATCAAGGCGTAGCAAATCGACGAGCTTGCCACCAAAAATGCCAAATATTTATTCAAATCCATCGGCCAATAGTTCTATTAGTCAGCCCGATCCCAGTTTGTCTCTTGATTCTTCAGAGGCTGTTCCCCCTGCCATTAAATTAGTTCCTTCTCTCTCACATTCATCTAAATCCTCGAAATCCTTGAAGTCTTCAAAATCTTCTCGAATATCACTTGATATTTCAATACAGACTTCATCTCTTCGGGTTCGACCAAATTCACCACCATCCTCTCCTAAACCAAGGACATCTGGATTTCTTTCATTACCTGGAATTAACCGACGAACCAGCATGAATAATAAGATCACCAGAGCAGCCACATTTTTACCACCAACAGTAATGGATGAGATTTCTGCGACCTCTTCTAATACTCTTGTGCCGAAATCTTTAAATTCTCCATCTATACCGAAATCTCCTAATTCTCCATCTATGCCTAAAAGGCAACGAAGATTCAGTTTTCAATCTGTATCTTCTCGCTTCAGTTTTTCTAATTCAAATTCGCCATCAGTTACTACCACAATTGAGGAGACTATTGACATAAATGAAGAAAAAAATTCACAAGTGGAAATTGACGACACATCGCTCAATAAATTGTGTGATGTTTTGCCTCATGCTGACAGAGATGTCTTACAGAGGTATTTGCAAAAAGCTGGCGGTAAGGATGATTTAATGGCGGTTGGATTGTACATGAAAGATTTAAAAAGTGGAGAGGTTGAAGGCATCTGATTCTTATATCCAAAACCATATTTCGGACTAACCTAATCGCTGCGTAATAGATATTTTTTTGATCTTAGCTTTGATGGCTTTTATATTATTTGTAATTCTGGTACATTATCAATTTTTAATTAATTTATTTTATCAAATTAATGCCTATTCTAGCATTTTATTATGTAGTGTACATACCTCAAAAAGTTAAAGGAACAAAAAACTGCAAAACCTTCAATTTTTATTGATAATAGTTAAATTAAATTCCAATATCAAAATCAGATTTTAGAGACCAATGAAAATCAATTGTCAATGCACATGGCCCCAAAAATTGTATATCAAATTTAAAATTTGTCATGGCAATCGCAAATCGAATCTCGGGGAAGGGTTTACGGAAACTTCGAAAATCAAAAAACGAAATGAGCTCAGGTTTATCAGACAAAGGAGTGACTGTAGTTCTCGGTTCACAATGGGGTGATGAGGGTAAAGGGAAATTGGTAGACATTTTGTCACAAGAGGCAGACATTTGTGCTCGTTGCGCTGTAAGAACATTGGATAATGTTGAAATTTTAGTTCATAAATAGAGGATATTTTAGCTTTCTATCTTTCAAGGGAGGAAATAATGCCGGCCATACAATTGTTGTCAATGGTACAAAGTACGATTTTCACACACTACCCTCCGGTATGTCTGCAACTTTTAGCAAAAAAATTTGGCAATATTTCGTTTGGTTAATATGTTTTTGATCATAGGTCTAATTAGTCCTAAATGCATGTCGATCATTGGCTCTGGAGTCGTGGTTCATCTTCCATCCTTTTTCGCCGAATTAGAAGTCTTGAAAAAAAAAGGTATATAATTGATAACATGCATTCATCTTTGCTATCACTATTTTGCTAGCTTCTGTTGTCGAGGCTTTGACCAAATAATTTATTGTGAATATGTCATTGATACCTCTAAAAAGGTATCCAAACCGAGGGTCGTATTTTTGTGTCAGATCGGGCCCATCTGGTGTTTGATTTTCATCAAATAGTGGATGGTTTGAAAGAAGTAGAACTTGGCCGATCAAGGTACCTTTCATTTTTTCGATCGGGAAATTGAATAGATAGAAAATTTACAAAAGCTTGTTGATCAATATAAATCCCCATCCCTAACCAATGCGGATTTTTTATAATTAAAATATGCCTATAGCATTGGCACAACGAAGAAAGGGATTGGTCCGACATATTCTTCCAAAGCTTCACGCTCTGGGCTACGAGTTCATCATTTGTCTAATCAGGAAGCGTTCGCGGCAAAGTTTCGGCAATTGGTTGATAATAAACGAAAACGTTATGGAAGCTTTGAGTATGAGGTTGAGGCAGAGGTTGAACGGTATAAGGTTCAAAATTGTTCCAATATTAGAATTCTTTATCTGCAAAGTTAATTTTCTCAAAAAGAATGCCTGATCGCATATCCGTTTCTTTTGATCTACAAAGGAATATGCTGTCAAATTGAAACCGTTTATTATCGATAGCGTGTTGTTCATGCACAAAAGTTTAAGCGCTCACAAAAGAATCCTTATTGAAGGTGCCAATGCACTAATGCTTGATCTGGATTTTGGCACCTATCCTTTCGTGACCAGTTCCAATACCAGTATTGGTGGAGTTAGCACGGGTTTGGGTATACCCCCTAGCAAAATTGATAAAATCATAGGAGTTGTGAAAGCATATACTACCAGAGTTGGGGGAGGTCCGTTCCCAACAGAGCTGCTGGATGTTTGTATACAAATATTTTCAATATTTATTATTGTAGTACATAATAAAATGATAAATTCATTTATTAAATTCAAAGGCGACTGGGGAACATCTACATCGTATTGGTGCTGAATTTGGGGCTACTACTGGAAGGAAACGACGCTGTGGGTGGTTGGATCTTGTCGTTTTGCGATACTCTACTTTTATCAATGGATATACTAGGTAAGCTTTGTCTGCCTCAATTTAGACGTATAGTTGAGATCTATTAATTGATAAATTCACTGATTGTAAAAAAATCACCCCATCCAGTATCAATTTGACAAAACTCGATGTTTTAGATGAATTACCCCAAATAAAGGTTGCTACTGAATATTTATTAAACGGAGAACCTTTAGAAAGCTTTCCAGGTAAGACCAGTGATTTCAAACATACTTTCCTTATGCATTGACAATATGAATATTTAATCTCACAACATATACACATTTATTTCAAATAGCGGACCTTGATATTCTTCACGATATCACTGTAAAATACGAAACTTTTTCTGGATGGCAAACTGACATTTCTAAATGTCGTACTTTTCAAGATTTGCCTGAAAATGCACAACTTTACGTCAAAAAGATTGAAGAATATTTGCAGATTCCTGGTGAGTTGTACAATACACAGGGTTTTTGCTTTCTAATTAAAAAATTTTATATTAAAATTATTTACAATCGGTATGAACTTGATGGTAATAGTCGAATGGATTGGGGTTGGAGTTGGAAGAGAAGATATGATCAAAATTCAAGTTCCGCTGTTGTAACACAATCATGTAAATTATTAGTGTACCAGATATAATATTTAAGAGATTACTATATCCACATCATTTGCAATCTTCATTTCCCCTAAATGTCTCATAATTTTATGAAACGTTAGTCACTTTACTTAGACTGGACAAAACTCAAGTTTCTTTAAGCTAGTCTCCTAATTTAAAAAGGCATCGGTATTTTACATTTTTAGATTACTTGCCCAATCATGAAACAGTTTCGAGTTAAAGGGGTCAAAAAAGCGGCCAAAATATTGATTCTTCAATTTTGGGTCTTAAACACAGAAAACTGTTTTATGAACAAGAAGAGTTTAAGGCCATTTTACATTAAGTTTCTTGCCAAAAAAAGAAAAATCATTGTGATAGCATTAAGAAATCTTAATTTTAAAAAAAAACTAATTTAAAGTATTTCATATTTTTTTTATTGGTTTAATGAGTGAGAGCCAAACACAACCTAGTACAATATATTAAACTAAAGTAATTTAAACTAGATGTAAATCATGCATTTTTTATATGTGACCAGTTACTTAAGCAATATTATGCATCTATTCTAACAAAAATTATATTACCAATACTTAAAAAAAATGAACACAATTTGCATATACCAAAAGATTACTTGTTGGCATTTACATACTTTATCTTTTTCTTTTCTTGATTTGTATTGTTAGAATTAGCCTGAGAAGCAATTGCTTGTTCTTGTGATTTATTGAATAAAGAAATGATTGAAAAACACAACAGTACCTGTTATTGATTCTAAGAATTGCTGAATTAAGACATAGAATAATAGTAGTAATATTATCTTGTTAACAATTATAGACTATTCCTCTACCTTCAGATTTTTAGAAAAGATTTGCAATTGTGATTTTTATAAGACTGATCACATATATTGAATCCTTATTAATTCAATTTGCTCTCTTATTGTAATTCTCTTCTTGATTATTTCTATTACTTTACAATCCTGTTTTCTTTTGCTATTTGTTAGCTTATTACTCCAATCTGTAATATAAAAGTGGTGCTTCTTATAAGATTGTCAAAATTCATTTTGTTTCTTATTGTATAAATGATTATTCATATCTGTTACAACAATTAGAAGAATACTTTGAAGCATACAACAAAAACAACTTAGACTTTATTGAACTCAATCCTTTGCCTTTTTGCTTGATTTGTTTCTCCATTAAAGAACAATCCAGTAGACAATTTCAAGACTTTTGAAACTGGTTCCTGAACAAACATTCAGCTGAAATCTACACAGCCTATATAACTTATTACTTTGACCAAGCTTATTTTAAAAACAACTTTAAAAAAAAAACAACAGCATTAATCAGCTTTTATATTCCACAACCTTTAAATAACAGCTCTTTAATTTCGAATATCTGAATCACCAAATTCATATTTGGATTGCTGCCCATCAATCAATTGAAACTTTTTTTAAAACAGAAAAAAAAAGCTATCAAACTGTTTTTGTTTTTGATTTCTTCTTAAGTAAATCAGAACATTCTACACAAACAGTTACTTTTGAACCAATGGCTAATAATTCTATGTAACAAAACATTCTGGCTGTTCTCCAAGACATATAAACTGCTTTAGTGTAAAGAAATAATATCTTATTATCTTTATTTAGAGATAATACACAAGACCTAATTGAATAATTAGATAATTTTGAAAAAGTAGCCACTGTTAATTAATATAATAATGAATACAAGTTCCAAATTATTGGTGGCTATCTTCAAGACTCTTCTGCTACTTGGTTCTCACAAGAAACTAATGCTGGTGCTCACTAAAAAATTATTAGATAGACATCAACAAATGCTAAAAAAGAAAACACTTCTTTTATAATCTGGTTTGAAACTAAATTTAGAACTCCCATTTTAATCTCAAAATGGTGTATAGAATTGAAAAAAAGAACTCAAAGTTCTGGTGAAGTTGTAACTGAGTATGTCAAAGCAATCAAAAAGTTAATTAAGTAGATAAACTCTAAAAAAAACTGGACAAAAGAGCAAAAATTCACTTTTTTACAAAAAAATTGAGAACTAATTTCTTATATGCTCTTTGGTCTCTCCTGGCTCTAAAAAACAATTCTATAATGAATATGATTATTAAACTTGCCCAGAAAATAAAAAACAATTAAAGAATGCACTTAGAATCTACACTTTTAGTTTTTGCTTCTGCTTCTGCTTCTGCTTCTGTTATGGCTCCTGCTTTCCAAATAGTCACTATTTCTTTTGTTGTTCAAACTTAAAATCCCAATAAACAATTAATAAATAGACTCACAGCCAATCTTGTCTGATTATTAGAGTCCTTAGCCCAAGCAGTCAAAGAGAATTAACAACTTCAAAGATTCAAATTTAAATCCTGTTTTAATTAGTCCCATCAACTCTTTTATCAAAGACAACAAAATCATAGTCTATCTGTATATTATTACTGTGAATTAACTAGACATTTCTCCAGAAATTACAACAATTTTTCTCTGTTTTCTTTAGCTCCTAAAAATAATGATAGCCAAAACAATAAAACCAACAATAACAATATCTTCAATCAAAAACCCAATCATGCCAACATCAATTTTTTTGGAGAGAATTTCTTAGTTGAAGCTATTTATTAGTCTTTAAACTAGTAGACACATCTCCAAAGAGTGAGAGTGTAAACCAACCAAAAGAAAACCTTTTTTATGTTTTTAATCTAACTAATAATGACTATAACATAAATGAACTAGCAATCAACACTTCTAAATTAACAAAAAAAAAAAGAAAGCCAAGGTTGATTTTGTTCTGGACCTAAACAAAGCATTCACATTAACTGCTAATAATAATGAGCCACCAAAGGCTAAAGTTTTTAAAAATCTTCCAAAACTAGAACTTCCAGAAATTGTACAAAAATTTGGTCCTTATTTTATTGTTAAAAATTTCATAAAAATTCCAGCTTACATTATTTTTGGTTAGTTAATAATTTATTTACAATTCAGAAAAAACTTTTACAAATCTTTAATCCTAAAAAAAAAGACACCAAAAACCAACAAATACTCTTGCTAAATTAAACTTGCTGATAACAGCAATGTTACTCCTTTAATTCACAAAGCCCAAGTGGCTGGTTACTTTATTGACTTGATTTTAGACAATAAATCATCTGTTAGTGTAATTTCCAAACACTTTTTGGAAGCCATTAGAAAAAAAATTGATGAATCTTTTATTCAGTCTATGACTAATGTATATGGTGACAAAAAAAAAAACCTGGACATAACCAAAGCTGTTTTTGTTCACATTAATAGCATTAGCATTGAAACTGACATAGAAGTATCTGAAGCAAAAAAGTACACCATAATTGTTGCTCAAAAAAGCCAAAGCACTATTTGACTATAAACTTTGTAAACTAATCATTAGATGTAGTAAAAAATCTATTGTAATTAAATGTTGTCATTGGACAACACCTTCAGTATTTAAGCAGAATCAAAAAAATAAACAATCAGATAAATCAAAAAAGATCAAGAAAAACAAAAAAAAATTGCTAAACTTGCTTACACTATCTTTACTAGCAATGACAAGCCACTGGACAATATTAAAGTTGACAAAAAAGGAATTATTGTAAATAGTAAGCTAATCTGTTAGTCCTACTATGATATTCTTAGAAAAATCTTTGATAGAAAACCTAGCAAGAAAACAAAATACAGGATTAATGACATGGCCTTTGTGTCTAGTGCTGGTGTAATAAATTTTTGTATTCTTCTAGTAATGAATGCAAATTCTGCCTAATCTACTACAAAGATTGGAAACCTATTAGCCTAATACTAAAAAAAAAACTAAGAGAAGCACAAAAGTCTTTTAAAAGTAAACTATCTGAAATTTAATTACTTGTAATAAAACAAAAAAAACTTTTCACTGAAGAAAAAAAAGTAGATATTAAAAATTTTTTGGCTAAAAATAGCCCAGTTATCTCAAAAAAAAGTAATACTCTTGGACAAACTCATGTGATACAATACACTATTACCACCAAAGAAACTTATTCTATTTATTTAAAATTTTATCAATTTAATCAACATAATTATGAGTTCATTAACCTAAATAAAAAATCTTGGATTCATACAAAAAACCAAGAGTAAATAAGCTTTCTCAGTTGTAGTGATATCAAAAAAAAATAGAACCTTATGTTTTTGTGTCAACTATTGTCAATTAAATATTATCACTATAAGAGACATATATTCACTCTCCAAAATTAATACAATACTAAACAAATTTAATAGTGCTGCTTTTTTCTCAACTATTGACTTAACTGCTGAATTCTGGCAAGTAGAGATGAATTCAAAAAGCAGAAAGAAAACTGCTTTTATTACCAAGTATGATAGCTACAAATTTACAGTCATGTCTTTTGGTCTTACTAATGTTCTTTCTATTTTTCAATATTTAATAGACAAAATGTTTAAATCAGTAAAAAAAAACTTTGTTCTGGTCTATTTAGACGACATAATAGTATACTCAAAAACCTGGAATAAACATCTTGAATATTTGCAAAAGTTTTTGACTTCCTTAAAAATACTGGCCTCAAAATAAACCCAATTAAATTTTTTTTGAATGAAAATCTATCTAGTTCTTTGGTCATCTTATTACAAAAGATAGAATCTTCCCTGATCCAGCTAAAGTTGAAAAAGTTCAAAACATTAGACAACTAATAAATGTTTTTAAACTACACTCTTTCTTTGGTTTGGCTTTTTACTATTGCAAATTTATTAAGAATTTCTCTAAAATCGCTTTTTTTTTCAATCAGCTACTCAAAAAAAATGTCAATTATCACTGGAACACACATCAACAAAAAGCTTTTGAAACTTTGAAGGAAAAACTTGTTACTGAATCAATCTTTAAACAATCTGACTTAGACTAATCTTTTATTCTACACACTAATACATCTAACTATAAACTTGGTATTGTCTTTTTACAAAAAGATGAAAATGACAGAAAACATGCTATAGCATATACCAGTAAAACTTTTATACCAACAGAAAAAAACTATTCAGTTACTGAATAAAAATGCTTAGCAGTAGTTTGGGCTACTAGTTACTAAAATCAATATTTTCTTGGTGTAAAATTTTTAGTGGTAACAGATTATCAAATCTTGGTTTGGCTGCATAATAAAAAGAAGTTAGAACACAAAAAAATAACTTGCTGAATACTTTATTTGGATGAATTTGACTATAATATTTAATACTACAAAAGAACAAATCATCAAAATGCTAATGCTCTTTTTAGACTTACCATTCAGTAATAGTACAATCTTTCAACCAAACCAATTTAATTATTAGTAATTTTCTCATAAACAAACATGATAATGGACTTTGTACAATTACTCTGCTTTAATAGAGTTTTTGGATAAATGTTAATACCCACCAGAATATACTTAACAACAAAAAAAACATTTGCACAAACAATCAAATTTTTATTTGATTTACCAGAATTAGTTATATAAAAAAATAGAAAAAATTCTGATCATCTCCAAAAAGTTATCAGATTTGAAGAAAAAAAATTGTGATCTACAATATGCATACTGATCTATTAACTGAACACTTTAGAAAAACAAAAACAATACAAAAAATTTTAGTTTACTATTATTGATCTATCTTAAAAAAAGATATTGCTAAGTATATTAAAATTTGTGACATCTGCCAAAAAAGAAGCAAACTCAATTAAAAAGAAGATATTCATCTAATCTCTGTTGGTTAATTATTTAACAGAATAGCATAGATGTTGTTGGACTTTTAACAATAACTCTTAATAATAACAGATATATTATCACAGCTACCAACTATCTTACAAAGTGAGTAAAAACAAAAACTATTTCAGACCAAACAGCAGTTTTAATAGCCAATTTCATTTATGAAGATATCATCTGCTATTATGGCTGCCCCAAAAAACTTTTATTTAATAAAAAAAGAACTTTTCTCAGTACATTGGTTGAAAAACTTTGTAAAAAAATAGGAATATATTATAAATTTTATGTGAAATTTTAGCCAAAACCAGTAAAGAAACAAACTTATAAAACAAAATACTGCCTTCAGCTTTGTTTGCTTATAAAATTATAAATTATAACATAACAAGTTATGAACTTTTTTATCTGCTTTATAAATATATGACAACACTACCAATAAAAATTGACATTAAAACAATACTCTTTAAAAAAGTTACAATAGGAAATTATAAAAACATTTTGCAAAAAAAACTTGATACTATTCTTGACTTCTTGGTAAAAGCACAAATAATTGCTTTTAAAAAGATAAAACAGTTTTAAAAAAAGCTTAAGAAAAAGAAAACCTATAAAATACTTTTCTTAAGTGTTAATAACTTAGTATTAAAATACTGTTTAGACAAAAATAATGTCTATAGTAATAAATTTTCTAGCCAGTAGAAAAGACTCTTTTTAGTCAACAAAGTTTTAAACAATAGTTCTTATATTTTACAAGATTAATATAGAACAATCTTCAATAATCACTCTGTTCATAGCACATAACTTAAAAAATATCACAAATGACTTGATTGGTTATCTGTTGTGATAATATTAACCCAAATGATCAACAAAAATCAGATATAAATAAATGCATTATTCTTAAAACAGAAAAATATCTTCAATTGACATGAACAATTATTTCCTAAATCAAAACATTCAAAACATTTTCTATATTCTTCATGAGTATTAAATTAAAAACTATTCAAATGCTATTCTAACTATTGAAAAACAGACTACTATAACTGATAACAATGGAACACATACTGTTATTAGACCAAAAAAAACCACTACCAGAAGTGAAAAAATTGGTAGCAAAATGAATAAATATCTGCTAGAAAGTATAACAGCTGTAATACTTTTATCTTTTATCACAATTTGAAAAACAATTAAGAAAATCTTACCCATAAACAAAAACTTGTTATATGAAAGACAATTAGAATTCTATAGTCACCTTAGTAAAATCATAAGATATAAATTTTATGAAAAAAACAACTTTAGAGATACAGGCAGAAATTTTGGGCATTATATGGTTAGATATTTTAAGAGTTTTAACTATTGCTAAAAAAGCCAAAGCTCTTATACAAAAATTTGGTCTCTTGAATATAAAACTTATTTTGTCTCAAATATTATATACCTTATTTACTAAAAACTTTAATAAACTAGTTAGCTTTGAATTAGACATACTTTTTATTAGTTATCACATGTATTAGTTACTAATGTTATATAATTAGCCACTCTATTTTTAGATAGTAATTAATAACTTGATTGTTGACCTAATTATTAATCTAATTATTGATTTGATTATTAACCACTTTCAATAGCTATATAAGCAATAAGTCTCTTAGTTGTAGAAAGATATAATCAAAGTAATGAAATAAAACCCACTATTAATTACTTTTTCTCATATTGTTTATTCTCTTTTTTCTATCTTCAAATATCTAAACATCTTAAGATAAAAGATTACTTGTTAGTATTTACATATCTTATTTTTTCTTCTTTTTAATTTGTATTATTAGAATTAGCCTAAGAAGTAATTGCTTGCTTTTGTGATTCATTGAATAAAAAAACAATTGAAAAGCACAATAATATCTGTAATTGATTTTAAGAATCACTGAGTTAAAATATATAATAATAGTAACAGTATTATTTTATTAACAATCATAGACTATTTTTCTACTTTCAGATTTCTAGAAAAAATTTGCAACTGTAATTTTTATAAGACTGATTACACATATTAAATTCTTACTTATTTAATTTGTTTCTTTATTGTAATTTTCTTATTGATTATTTTTATTACTCTATAATTCTGTTCTTTCTTGCTATCCATTAACTTATTATTTTAACTCATAATAATATAATAAGTACTATTTTTTATTGGTTTATTTTTATGATCTGTTTTTTTTATTTTTTTATTTTTTTCCTGTATTTTTTTTTTATAAATAATAGTATTAATTACAATAATGCAAAAAAAATTTTTAAAGTTAACATAATAGTTTAAATTTAATCAATATATCAAGTTTAAATTCTTAAAAAACATTATTGTATTATATTTTATATTAGTTATATTCAAATTTCTTAAAAAACTATTGGTATAAATATTAATAATATTTAGGTTAATATTAAACAAATTTGTCTTTTATTAAAAAAAAATATTTAAATTAAACATATTAAACAACTGAAAATATTCAATTAAAATATTCAGATAATAAATTGTTAAACTAAATTAATAAAAGATTTATCATAAAAATATAATTTTTTCTAATAATAAAAGTTTTTTTAGTTAAAAATATTATCTTTTTTAATATGTAGTTATTTAATAAAAATAATGTAAATTTTTTTAAGTAAATCTAATATATAATAAAAAGTATTTAATTTAAAAAATTAAACAAAATAATATTTATATTTTTGGTAAATATATTTATATATTTGCTTAAAAAATTTTATAGTATTTTTATATTTGTATTATTTTTTTGTTAGAATAAAAATAATTGCTGTAAAAATAATTTGGCCATATTTATTAATATTAATATTTTTTTTGTTTTAATAAAGTGTGATCTAATTATTAATTATAACAAAAAATTTTTAAATTTTTAAATAGTTTACCAAAAAATTAATTTTTATAAACACAAATTAAACAAATTTTACAACTTTAATTTTTAAAAACTAATTTAAGTTTATATATTTTAAAAAAAAACATATATAATAAAAAACAGTAGTTTTAATATAAAATATTAAAAAAATAAACCAATTAATAAGAACTTTAACTATAATCATAAACTTAAAAAAAATAGCTTTTAAATAAAAATTAATAATAACAATATTTAGCTGTTTAATATTAAATTACAGATTTTTTGTAAAGTCAAAAGAAGTATTATTTTTAATAAGATATTATATTTATTATAAGTAAATTATTATTTAACAATATTAATATTAATATTTACAATTTTGGATTTTTTTGTATCTTGATTAATTTTGTTTAAATATTTATAAGCTTTAATGTTTTTTTAATTTTGTAATAATATCTGTATTTTTTATAATATAATCTTGTTATATATAAAAAAACTTATTTTAGAATTTTTTATAATTAGACTGTGCTTATTAATTAATAAAAAAAACAATAATAAAATATTAATAATAATTAGTATTAATAAATCAAGTTTTTAAAATTGTACAGCCAAAAAATATAATTAATTTGGTTTTAAATACATTTTAAAAAGCAATATTTTTTTTATTACTAAAAAATTAGCAAATAAAAACAGCTTTAATAATTAAATTATATAATAGTATATTATTATAAAGCAACTAATTTTAGCTTAATTTTAAAAATATTTTTAATTTTGTCAAAAAAAAAAAAAATATTATAATAGTAAAAACAAAAGTAAAACAAATATTACAATAAATTTTATAATCTTAAAATCAATAAAAAAGTAATTTAACAAGTTTAATTTTGGCAAAAACATTTAAAAAATTTTAAAATACAAATTTTATACAAGAAAAAAACAGAATATTTAATATTTTATTAAAGTTATAAAAAACTTCTTTTTTTTTATGTTCAAAATCTTTTAAAATAATAATAAAAAACTTATTTGTTAAAAAAGTTTTTTAACTATTTAGTTTAATATATTTAAACTATTTTTTGCTTAATTATAAAGCTGTTATGAATCTTAATATTACAGTTATAAAAAAATCTGCCAGAAATTTTGGTTTTGTTATTACTAATAGAAACATTTTTTTTAAGAAAAAGAGAAGAAATAATGTGATTAATAAAGAGATGTTTGCCAAGAAATTAGTTGTTTTTAAAATTTTAAGATCAGTAATATTACTAAATTTAATAGTATTGATATGAAAAAAAGTTTTTATAAAAAAAACTAGTGTAAATTATGGCAAAAAAAATGTTTTGAACAAGAAAAGCTTAGACTTAACGTTAAAAAAAACTTAGATTGATAATTAAAAAGACATTAATAACAGTTTTAAAAAAGATCAAGTTTTTAAATAAGAATAAAAATAATGTTTTTTTAAATGTTTTTGTGGTTTTTTTTCTTTTTTTAAAAAATTTAGTTAACATATTTGTTAAAAAATATTTTGTTTTAGATATTAGTTTAAATACTATGATAAGAAAGTCTTTTTAAGAAAAATTTAAAATGATCAAAAATTTGTTTATAGATATTAATGATTTTAAGAGGACTTCCATTCTTTCAAAATTTGTTGAAATTATTTGTTTATTGTTTATTTTTGAATTTAGCTTAATACAGACAATAAAAAAACAAAAATTGCAAACATTTTAGTAAACACTAATCTTAAAAAATTGGTTGTATGCTCAGATTAGACTGCAATAATTAAAAAAATTTTAATAGAAAATCAGTAAAAACTGTATATGCTGTACTGTTTAAATTTGAAATAATTAAATTAATTAAAATATAATTGGTAAAACTGTAGCAAAAAGCTATTATTAAATTTGAACAATTAAATTATGCTAATTTAGTCAAAATAAAATGGTTTATCTTAATTAAAAAAATGCTATATAGATTGTTAAGACTAACAAAAATAAAAAAACATTAAATACTAAAGACAATAATAGAATGCTGTTTTATACTCTTTTTTTAAGAACAAATATACATAATTTTTAAAATTTTTTAGGATTTATTAATAAAAAACTTGTATCATAAATCAAAATCCAGTTATTTATGTTAAAACCAAATATACTGTAGTGTATTTTAAATTAAAGTTTGTATTAAATATTATTGTAAAAACAGCATTAGTGCTAAAAAAAACTAATCTGTATTGATCTTGTTTAGATTTAGCCAAGTGTGTTAAATATAAAAAATTAAGCCATATATTATTAAATTATGCTTTTAATAGAAAAGTTTTTCTTGGTAAATTGTTTTATAAGATTTTTTTAAAAGCAGATAAAAGCAGATTAGTGACTATTTATGTTAAATAATTAGTTCTTATTACTTGTTCAATGTTTTTTAATAATGTGTCTTAGACAAAAATTGTTGATAAATCTTTGTTTTTCTTTTTTTATGGACAAAATAATTCATTAAAAATTGGTTTCTTTTTGAAGGTAAAGTTTTTTCTATTGGTTATATTAAACATTATAATAAGTTTACAGTTCTTAAATATAGTTATGCTAGTTTTATAGAACAAATTGATAAGTTGGCAAAAAGATTAAAAGTATTTAAGTTAATAATTTTTCAGTTATGCTTTAAATGTTAGTTATTGATGATTTTTTTATTATAAAATTAAAAAATAGATATAACAATAAGTAAGAATTTATATGTAGTTACTAGTAATAAGACTGTGATAAAAAAAAGTTTTTATTATATCTTAGGATATTATTAGGTTGAAAGTAAGCATAAACAATTTGTCTAATATAGTTATAAGTTTATTGGCCAAGATAAAAAATATTGATTTAAGTTTAAGCAATTCTTTCTATTAATAACTAATTTTGTTTAAAAAATTGCTATATATAATGTTTAAAGTATTAATGTGTTTACTAAACAAAAGAATATTGTTTGTTAGTATGTAAATTTAAATAACATAATTTTTATTATTATAGAAACAAAATTAAGATCTAATATTAGACTTTAAATTATAAATAAATTTAATAAGATACAAATTTTTGTATTTAATTTGGATAAAAGTTTTTTTAGTGCTAAAGTAGCTATTGTTATAAACAGTTTTTTGGCTTAATATGTTTTAAAAGTAAAAAAAAATTCCTAATTAAATCATTTTTATTTAATTTTTGTTTAAAAATAACTTTTTAATCATGATTTAGAGTCTGTATGCTGGTGTTTTTGCTAAAATCAAATTTAATCAGATGTTAAAAATCAACTTTTTTATTGTTAAGATAATTAATTTTAGCTTTTTTGTAGTTTTGGGTAGAAATTTTAATAAAAATAAATTAAAAAAAAATGTGAGCTTTAGGTTTTGCTTGGATTTAGATTTATTCAATTTTTTTAATAATCATTTGTTAATTAAGACTTTTATATGAAACAACTTTAAAGATATTAAAAAATTATTAATTATATTTTTGTGAATAAAAATTTGTTATTTGTGATTGTTAATTATAGAATCTATTTTGTATCTGAATTTTTAATATTGATTATAAAGCAGTTTCAGTTTTGGTTGGTTTAGAAAATTTTTTAAATGTTTGTTTAAACAATATATATAAACAAGCTGACAAAAATTGTTAAAAGCTCAAAATAAAAAAAACAAACAAATCCAAATAAATATATTTTAAAAAGTGTTTTCTATTAAGTTTTTATTAAAGTTAAGTAAATTTATAAATGTTAAAAGTTTTGATAATTTTAAATGTTATGTAAAAAGTGTTAAAAGAGATAATAATAAATTTGGCTAATAAAATGTTTTTTAAACATTGGTTTAATAAAATTAATTATTCAAAAAACAAACAATTTTCGAAGTTTTTTAAGTTGAAACTGTTAGTTTCTAAAATTGTTAAAAGATTAAGTTTAGATAATAAATCTGAGTTTGATTATTTTATCAAAATTTGGTTGTTTATTAATAGTACTAAGACTTTGAAGATTTATAACATGATTTAAAATGATGTAAAAACAATAAATATTGTTAAGTATTTATCAATAGTCAAAAAAAATTATAGAAAATTCAAGTATTATAAATTAAAAACTATTAAGAATATATTTATTAAAAAAATAATAAAAAAATGTATGAAAAATTTTTGTTTTAATAAAAAGCACATAATAAAAAGTATTTTGAAAAAATCTTTTTACAAAGTAGTTCTTGATTATTTAATGAAAAAAAAAGTTGATTTTAGAATTGAGTAAAGTAAAACTTGGAGTTGATAAATTTATAAAAAGTTGGGCAAAAAAGCAGACTGTGTTTTTAAAATTATCTAATCTGTAGTTTTGTTAATATGTATTTTTAAAATATGTAAATAATACTGCTTTCTTAAATATAATAAAAAAAATTAGCATAAATAAGTTGGTTCTGGTAATTAAAAGTCTGTTTAATGGCAAAGCTGCTAATTTGTTTAATATATTTAATAAATTTTAAAAGTATTATAATAATATAATAATAGAGTATCTATTGGTTCTAATAAACTTTTGTTTGATTTTTAGTAATATTTTAATTGTTTGAAAAAGAGCATGAGTTTTAATAATTTTTAAGTTTTACAAATAGAATAGCATTTTAATAAATACTTAGTCTATTGCATTAATTAAAACTGTTAAAAAAATTCTGTTCAAGATTTTTTTAAATCAGATTTTATTAACTTATAGCAAATTTGGTGTTTTTTAAAATAATAATTTTTCAGTTTTAAAAAATATTTCAATTCAGTTTTTAGTGTTTGTTATTGGTTTAATAATTGAAAATGCTCTGAAAAAAAACAAAAAGTTTTGATTAGTATTATAAGATATACACAAAACATATAATTTAATTAAATAATATTATTTAAAAACTAGCTTGTCATGTATTAAAATATATAATCAGTTTATTGAATATTTTAGCAATATATATAAAAAAGAAATAAACAGAATAATAACCAATTTTAGACTTTTAGAAAATTATAGAATACATAATAAATTGAATTAAGATTAGATTTTTTTGTCTTTTTTTTATATAAAATTAAAAAACATAAATATTTGTGTAAATACTGAATTGATACTAGGTTTATAGCCAGAACTAACAAAATAAAAAACACTAAAAAAATCATTATTTTTTACAATAAATACTTTTGTTAATAACATAATTTGGATTAGAAGTAATTAAGCTATTATACAATATATTTTGAATATAACTAGTAAATTTTTCAAAATCAATAATATTTTGATTAATAATAAAAAAATAATGGCTATTTTTATCAATCAAAATATAAAAATAGCTTCTTTACATATAGCAAAAATTTTTAAAGACTGATAAATTTCAATATACTTTCTATATAATTAAAAAAAATTTTATAATTCTTATATATAAATTCAAAACACTAAATATTATCAAAATATTTTACCAAGTTTATTTGGAATATTTAGTGCTTTTTATAAAGTTATAAAATTTACAAAGACAGAATACTTCAAAAATTCACAAAAGTGATAATTATTAAAATTATATAAAAAGATCACTTACTATTTAAAAGAGTATTATATTACTATTTTAGGAAAAACTTAGAAATACTAACAGAAACCATTATTGCCAAAAGTGATTTTATTTATTACATATATGCTAAAATTAACTACTTATTAGGCTAAACAACAAATACAAAAAAACTTAGAAAGCAAATTTACTAAAATTTATTAGTATATTTAACTTTAATTATCACAAGAGCCATAGTCAAAATTTTTTTCTTAACTGACAAAAAAATTAAGTTATATATACAAAAACAGTACTCTTAATTAAAAAAAAATAAACATTAAAATTCAAATTCAAATAATTTGAGTCTGATTTCAATAATAATACATAAATTATACAGAAAAGAATTCTACTTATGGTCAATAAAAAATTGAAATTTTTCTTATTAACAACTTTTTTATATTATTAGATTTTAAAAAACAGAATTTTATTTAATTAACATATTAAATTATAATCAAAAACTTTAAAAATTTTTGAAAATCTGTATTTTTGGAATTCTAACCAAAATTTTTGTATTAAATTTCTAGAAAAATACAGATTCTTGTTTAAAAGTCTTATTTTAGCAACCAATAATCTAAATAGAAGTACTTTTATTTAGACATTATCATTAGTCTAGTCATTAACTAAATTAACAACTATTTCCTTAGAAAAAACATATGTATTATAATTTATTAAAGTAACCAACAAAAAAAACAACTAATCTTAAAATTAACAAAGCAATTAGACATATTTTTGTTAATATCTTTTTTATCCATATTTAAACAAATTTTATCACTTAAATTATGATTTACAAAGATATTACTAAACTGAAAAAATTTTCCAGTAAAGAAAACAATGTATATATATAAATTGTAAAGCTAAAAAAACAATTAAAGCTAATAATTAGAATAAGGTCAGAACAATCTAAGTTTTACTTTTTTTTTAACTAAAATTACAAACTTGTAATATTAAAGTTTTGATAAAAAACTAACTGACTTTGTCATTTTTAAACTTATCTTTTTATAGTACTTTTATGATTTAAATATATTTATTAAACTATAAAATCAATTCAATATAATAAAAAAATTACAAAGCTGTAACTATTTATTTTGAAAGATTTAATTAAATTTTTTACCAAATTCAGATGATTAAAAGCAATTATTCTATTCTAGATTAAATTCTCAATTAATTTATTAAGAAATTAAGAAGCAATATTTTTTAATCTATTAGATTTTAACATTTTAGCAATTTATAAAAAACAGTAATACTTGTTTATAATTTTAAATCAATAAAACAAGAAGCCAATAATACTTAAACTATTAATTTAACCATAAATAAAATCTTTAATATTGATATAAAGTTTACTCAATAAGTAAAAAATTAATTCAAAAAATTAAGAAATTTTTTGCTAAAAGTATAAAGACTTATTAGTCATCACAATATAAAAAAATATTAACAAATACTAACAATAACAATATTAATAACAACAGCAGCTCTGAAAACAAAATTTTTATAATTATTATTATTGTTAAAAACTTAATTACATTACAAAAAATTGCCACAAAAAACTATCAAATCAGAATTATGAAAACCAATATTAGCAACAATTCAAATATTTATAATTTACAGAATTTTAATATTCTTTGTCTTCATATTAAAAATCTTAATACTTCTCTTAACTATTACAGAATTATTTTCAACATTCACAAATAATATTACAAACACTATTTTAATATTAAGCTTTGCTATATAGCAATCCAAAACTCCAAGCTATTGACTATAATTAAGAATAACAAAGCAACAATAAAAACAAAATTTAATCTATTATAGTATTATTTCAAACTATAAATTATAATAATTTACTATTCTAAACAACTATAACAGAATATTCAAACCAAACTTTATATCTTGATCTTATAAAAACTTTGAATTTTAATAATGCTGTATTTTTGAAAGAAAAAACTGTAATTGAAATTATTAATCTGTTTTTTTTAACAACAATCAAGCTATCTTAAATACAATTTTTTTTATCACAATTACCAAAAATAATACACTTGCTGCCATATTTCTATTTGATATTAACAAATTGAGTTTTGTTAATTTTTTTAGTAAAACTGCTATTAATTAGGGCAAACTAATTATAATAATATATACTAATACTAAAATAGAACAAATAAATATTAAACTAATACTTAAAAGTAAATTAACAAACAACATAATTACAAAACAACTTATAGATTAATTAAGTTACTAAATAAATAATACAACCACCTTTAAAATAATCATTATAAATAAAAATACCAAAACACTAATAGAAAAAATCCACTATTTTTTTTTTAAAATCAACAAAATCAAAATTTTAATTAAAGTATTTATTATAAAAACCATTTAGTATTAAGCTTTTATAGGAAATAATTGGTTAACTAAAGCTTATATTATGTTTGATTGAAACATCCAAGAATTTTAAATCACTTTTAACAGACAATATATTAGAATACTTATTATGTATAAATATTTTATAACAATAATTTTAAAATAACTTCTAATTAAATTCAAAAAACTTACTTTTCAGCCAATTTTAAAAACTTATCAAGTTTTTAAGCTGATAATTTCAAAACAGAACTATCACCATCTTCTATATGAGAAAAAAAAAATTGACAAAAAACTACAAACATTAATATTAGTCTACTTAATTCTAAATCAAAGAAATTAATTATATTAACTTCTAAAATTAATTTGTGCTAATTATAAAAAAAAGTTATTTTCAATGACTATATACTTTAAAAATAATAAAATATGGCCAATTGCTACTAAATACTAATATTATTTTTGTGTATAAAAACAATTTGAATAACTAAAATGACAAAAAAATTAGAATAATATATTATGTCTTATATATAATAAAATCTTATCAAATAAAAAATTATGAAATAATATTTCTAATAAAGGAGAAACATATAACAAATTCTGTCAATACACTATTTTAATCGATTATTAGACCAAAAAAAAGAACTTTTTTGCTATGGTTTATAGTTAAGTAATAAACTAACTGAATTTATATCTTTATAATAAAAAAAAATTTGGAAAATAGCCATTGTAAAAATAGAAAGATGTTATAATTAAAAAAATACATATTATAAAAAATGTCTTAATAAGCATAGAAAGATAAATAATTTATTTACCAATAATTTTAAAGTATTTTAAAACCAGTATTAAGAATTTGTTTTTACTAAAAAAAAACCCAAAAACTGGCTGACTTCAATACAAAATTATGCAATTATTGTTTAATTTCTTGTTATTTTTAGTACTATAATGAGTGTAATTTTTTATTTAATTTATCTTAATAAACACTTTATTCCATTCTTAAATTCGAAAAATCTAAGGAAAAATATGTATTAATAATAGAAAACATAATATTTTAAGAATTAAGTATGATTACTAAAATAAAACAATATTTTACTTATTCTGATCTCTTTAATATATTAAAACTAAAGTAATACAATAACAATAATAAAAAATTTGTTTCAAAAAAACACATACTAATAATATTAAATTCAATTTAAGATATTTCAAACATTTTTTTATAGTTATAATATTTTATTTCTTTATAAAAATAGATCTAAAATTAACTTTATAAATTTTTATAAATATTATAATCTAAATTGCATTCCAGTTTAGTCTTGCAAACAAAAAAATTGATGTTAAAAAAAGAATAATTAATGCTTAATATATTGAAAATATAATTGTAATACTTTAAAACAATTTTAATAAGCTCTATATAATTAAATTTCAAGAAAAAATTATATAAGTTATCTTTTTACTTTTTGTAAAAATTTCTTAATTAATCTTAGTAACTATATAAAAAGAATTAAGTCTTACTATTTAAGAAATTCAAAAATTTAGGTCAAGTAAAAAAAAAATATACAAGCTAATTTTATGAAAAATACTAGTAACTAGGTAGAATATATCTATACTAATACTATTATTTCTATTTTTTTAAATTAACAATATATTTTAAAGATTGATCAAAAAATTCAAGACTAAGTCTTATTATTTAAAGTGGCCTTAGAAATCTGTTTTTTAGCTAATATCACAAATCTGTATATATCTGCCAAAGTTTATAAATATTTCAAAATCTCTATTTACAATTTTACTAAAGATGTTATTAAAATTTCTAAAAAAACTTTTATTGGTTTTATTTCTTCAAACATTCGAAATCTCAAAAAATTTTAATCTATTTTTAATTTTTATACAACTGTTTTTATTTTGCAATATTACTTTGCAAGTATAAAACCTGCCAAAAGAAAATTATATATTTATAACAAAAAAAATTGATAAACTAAACTTGGAAAATTTAAGTACTTTATAATAAATACAACTTAAAATTTTTTTGAATCAATATGCTGATATTTTTGCCAATAAAAACAAATTCAAATATACTAATATTATAAAGCATAAGATTAACACAGAAGATGCCAAACTTATTAAATAACAAGTCTACTAAGTAACTCTAATTAATAACAACTTAATTAAAAAAAAGTACAATGAATATTAAATAATAGATTAATCAAAAAATTACTAAGCTCTTGGTTTTTATCTATTATATTGATTACAAGAAAAATAAAAAAATCTGTTTTTGCATGAATTATTAAAAACTTAATAATATAATTCGAAAAAATTATTATTTAACTTCTTTTATTTAAAAAATTTTAAATAATCTAAAAAATAAAAAATAGTTTTTATTTTAAATTTAGTTAGTAGATATTGACAAGTCAAAATAAATTTCTTAAACAAAAAAAAAATAGTGTTTACTATCTAAGATAGAAATTTCAAATTTAATATAATGCTTTTTAAATTCTAAAATATTTTAGCTACTTTTTAATGTTTTATGGATGTTACATACAAGAAATTTCTTTGGAAATTAGGTATAATATACTTAAAAAATATAAATGTATTTTTTGAAATCTTTAATAACTATTTGTGCTATTTCTAACAAGTTTTTAATTATCTTAAAAATTCAGAACTAAAACTTAATCCTAATAAATATTTTTTTGAAAAAACTAAGTTAAAATTTCTGAAACATATTATTCACAAAAATAGAGTAAAACTAAATTCTAACAAAATTCAAAAGATTAAGAATTTTTTTGCTTTAAGCAATCTATAAAAACTAAAAATTTTTTAAAACTGATTAAATATTACTATTGATTTTATTAAAAGTTTTTTTTAATATTGTCAAATCTTTCTATTATCTATTATCGAAACATGTTTTGTATTTATAAAAAGCTGGTTAGCAAAAAACTTTCAACTATCTCAAATAACAACTTATAAAAACACTAAACTTAATTCATTCAAAGTTTAATAAACACTTTATTGTTATTATGGATACCTTAAAAAATGCACTAAAAGTTATTTTATTACAAATTAAACTTAATAATTAAGAACACTCAATTGTTTATATCAGTTATAACAATAATTCTATTAAGAAAATATATAATGCTACTAATTTAAAATAGTTTGTCATTTATTGGATCATACAAAACTAAAAACATTACTTTTACTAACTATTTAATTTATATATTAATTACAAATAACTTATTTAGTTACTTAACAAATTACAATTCAAAGAAAAATATATAAGATAAACTAAAAACACTAATGCTAATATTTTGTTAAAAATAACTTAAATTTAATCTTGCTTAAAATTTGAACAAATACTATTAAAACATACATAAATAGATTTTTAAATAGTTTAAAATTTAAGAGAATAGTTAATAAAACTACTATATACTTTTTAGCTATAGACATAAATATTAGTATTAGTATATATAAGCTTTTATAATAGTTAAATTGCAAACAGTTGCTTTAGTTTTGAAATATGTACCAGCTTTTATACAGTAATTCTATATTTGAATAGTTAAATAGTTATTAATACAGTGTTTTTGAATCAAATTTTACTATATTAAACTTTTGTAATTATTGCTAAATTAAAAAAATGCATATTTTCAATTTAATTAGAAGCAAAAGTTTTTTGGTTAAATGATTAAAATTAAGAACTATTTGGAAATTCTGGATAATGACAAAATTAACTTGTTAACAAAAAAAACTGTTTATTTTCTCTATTTTTTACTAAGTAGTATATATAATATTATATTATAATTAAATAAATAATAATGTTTGAAAATACTTATTATTTTGTTTGTAATTTGTATAAATTTATTTGTTATGCTTAGTAAGAAGCTGGTTCTAATTATAACATAATTTTTGGCTCACTAATTTAAAAAATAAACTGGTTTTTAATTGTACAGATATAACATTCTAATTTATATATATTGTTTGAATTTATTAACAAAATTTCAATCAATTTGTATACATATTTAATAAAACAATACACAAAAAATTATTGGTAACAGTTAAAAAAAGATTATATAACAAAACTTATTCTGGTGTTTTGTGTTTGTTGTATAAAAAAATGAAAATACTAGATTATGTATTTATTTATTCTAAAAATATTAATATTTGTAAGGAACTGCTGTTAAAATTTTCTAATTATTGAATATTATTGGCTGGTATTTGTATTTTTTATATCTTTATTGTGCTGTATATATCGTTTTTATATATATCTAATATAAAGTTATATACTATAATTTATAAAAATTTTATTTTAAAAGAATAGTTTTTGAAAGTTGTATTGATTTTTAAAAATAGAGAAAAAGTAGCTTTAGTTGTTATTAGATTTATAAGGCATTTAATAGAATAATACTATTTAAGAATTTGGCTCTTTAAAGCTAAGTATAAAATTAATATAGAAAAAACTAATTTAGTTAGTAATAATAATATAATGTCTGGTTTGTTTTGTGAATTACCAGCTTGTTTGTCAGATAGTGTAATTTAGTTATTAAAAGTTATCAAATCTTTTGCAATTAATTTTAATTGGCATAATTTGTGTTTTTTTTCTGATTTAGAAGATAAGATTATTATTGATATAAATATATAGTGTTATTTAATTTAATCTAAGTAACTGATTATATATAACAAATATATAAGTTATATTTAGTTTAAACTTTTTAGTTTGATTCTATGTACTAAATAGTAATTGAATTTTACTTGTTAAACTATAATAAAAAAAAACAGATTTTAAGTTAAAAATAAAATTTATTATTAGCTTTTTATTAAATTTTTAAAATTTTTATTATAATAATAATTATATTAAAACTGGTTTTAATTGGTTATTAAAAAAAATTTTAAGCAAAAAAAATTTTTTATTTAAAGCTAAAAATAATAATTATTTAACAATTAAAAATTATTTATATAACTTAAGAAAAACTTTTTAAAAAAAAACTTTTTAAGTATTAAAACTATTAAAAACAATAGAAAAAAATGTTGTTTTTTTATCATTTAGTATTTTAGTTATGGTCATAAAAATATGAAAAAAAGTTTTTTAATAATAATTTGAATTTGAATTTTTTTATTAAGTAATAAAATATATAACTGTTTTTAATTTATATATATATATTAAATAAAAATTTTATTATATATTTTAATTTTAAAAACAACATAAAAAAACTTTAAAATTTGTATTTTAATTTTTATAATATTATATTAAATTAAATTAAATTGTAAAAAAATTGAATTAACTAAGTTATATAAATTTTTTTTATTAATTACTTAATTTTGTTTAATATATTTAATAATATAATATTATTATTAATTAAAAATTAGGAATTACTAAAAAACTTCTTTCTCTCCTACATTCCAAATTTCTGAAATAGCACATTTTTGAAGAAATTTTTGTTTTTTCATCTGTTTTTATCTTTTACTTTTGCTTGGTTTTCACAATTTCTCAACTCGCCAATCCTTTTGTTGTCTCTTTGGCATCTAATGCTGTCAATATTATATTCATAAAGAAATTGGCCAAAGATGCTGCTACAAGTTCTGTGAGTGGTAGTTTGAGACAAAAATCAAAGATTTTGCTTAGTAAAGTCAAAAACTTAGGTGACAAAGCTGATTTTTTTTTCAAATTACCTATAAGTGAGCCTGGCCAGTATGAAAACATAGATACCTTTTTTGAAAAAAAGTTGGGACATGAGTTGGGCAAAGACTTAGGCTATGGTGCTGGCAGTGAGAGTGATGGGCCATTAGACTCTCATACCAACATCCCAAAGACTAAATGCTTCAACTCTGGTGCAGTTAAGGTTTCATCTTTGGGGCTCTGTGACTTTGGTTCTGCCATTGACAATATCAACATAGACTTACCTTCCCTTGTTCTTTTGGAATCTCCTCTTTGTTCAATCACTTCTGTCAAAGAGAGACTCTGCTTCAAACCAACCAAATTTTTTGCACTTGACATTGGTTTGTTGGCCATTCCCGGAACTACTCTGTGTGACAAACTCAAGGGTGTCAGAAAGCTGTTCTACAAAGTTGATGGTTTTGAGGGTGTGTTGATTCTATTAAAATTTCCAGGTATTGTTAGGATGTTTTTTACATCTGAATCCAGTCTCACTTTGGCTAAACAGTTGGCTGTGTTTGAGAATTTTGTTGTCAACACTGATCTAAAAAAGATCAGCATATAATCAGATTGGGAAATTGTTATCAAAGAAATTCTGGTCGATCTGCCCAAATTGGCAATTAAGTCAGCTTTGGTCAAGTATGGGAAAATTTTTTCAATCAAAATACAGCTAATTGGTCTTTGGCAGAAAGCACTTGTGGAGTTTAAGAGTTCTCAGGTCGCTGATCTGGTTGTGTCCAAATAGTCAATCTTGCTGAATAAGGACTCAGCATGGGTTGCCAAAGCCAACGCCGACAAACAAACGTGAAATTTAAGAGACAGCTATTATGCTCTCCTATACACTCTGCTGATGGGCACAACTGTCCATGATCTCTCAGATTTAGTCCAGTCATATGGTGGGAAAACTTGTTGTATTTTTAGAAATTTGATATCTTACACACAAGCCCAATGTGCTGTCATATGCTTTGACTCTAAAGAAGCCAGAGAGACTGCCATTTGCTCTACGCCAGTGTTTAAGAGTATCAATCTTGTCTGGGCTGGTTTGTCATCTTCTAAATATGCCACATGTGATAACTTTGGTCACATTTTCTTTGGATATAGTGATAGTGAAAAAACCTTTGGACTGGGTTTCAAAAAAAGATTTCTTTGTTTCGATTTGGATAAAAGATGCCTTGTACTCATCTATGCCAAAAAACAAGCTCTTGTGTCTCATTCTGTCTTCTTTGGTGGTACGACTTGGGCTTCTGTGGTAAGCGGCTCCCCTAAAAATTTGTCTTCTACACTGTTCATTGAAACCAATATGAACATAGGACCAGTTGGCAGTTCGATATCTGAGGTTGCAATTCTAGCTTCATGTGTTAGTGTTCTCAAGCATTTGTTTGAGAATGTATCTGACCAGATAGCTAACATTTCACATAAGTTGGACAGGTTATTGGCAGTTTTGTTGGCAAGTTTTGTTGTTTTGCTTACTTCCAAACATATCCTTGTGCTGGATATAACTGTTGACACTTCATTATTTGTTTTTCCTGTGCCTAGTGTGGTTGCTGCTATCATCCAAGACATTTTTCCAAGTGGTTCCTGAGTTTTAACTGTGAAAGTAGGTGGCCTGGAGGCTAGTCTGTTGGTTCTAGAGAATTTAATTAAAACAATAATGAATAAGTTGGACTCTTTTGGTTCTGGCAGTGGTATGGTACTCCATTCCCTTCCCTAATAAGTAGTTTAGCCTGGAAAATTGTTACTTGTAATGTTAAAGATATGAATGTTCCTGCTAAGCAGAAAGACATTATTAGGTAACATATGGTTTTGAATAATAACATTTTAATAATTATTGAGACTAAGCTATGCTTCAGTGTTAAGTCTTAGATTGTGAATAAGTTTCCTGATGTGAGAGTATTTATATTAGGTCTGGATGCTGGGTTTTTAGGTGCAGGTGTCACTTTAATTATAAATAAAAATTTAGCCAAGCATGTTTCAAAAATCTCTGAGATTCTGAGTAGGCTTTTAATAGTTTGTTTACTATTCAAAAACAAACAATCCATCTCTGTGTTGGGTTTGTATGTGGAGGCTTCTTAGGATAGGCATATGATTCAGGCTGGTTTTGTTAACTCTTTTATAGCCAGAACTTATAATAAGAGTACTTTTGTTATATTAGGTGGTGATTTCAATGAGGATGGAAACAAACATAGCTTTAGCTTTAGTAAATGTGTGGATTTTGGTTTAGTCAATACATTAGTTAATAGTCTCTACATTAAGGCTTCTACTTGGAATAATTTCAGGGGCATTGAAAGGACCATTGATTTTGTTTTTATTTCACAGAGTTTGAGTAATGCTTTGATAAATGGGCAAATTGTGGATGTGGATGAGTTCTTTAATACTGATTACAGTTTTGTTCAAATTACAATTGGTCTTGGTGGGATTTTAGATCCTGTTTTAAAAGCTATTTGTGTTCAAGCCAATAAAGACAAGTGGAAGTTTAATGTTAAAAATGCTGATGGGATTAAATGGAAGTGGTATAGAAATGTATTTCATGAGAATTTTGCCATGTTTTCCAATGAGTTTGCGAATTTTCACTGTTTGTCTGATTTGGATAGCATGTGGTGTATTATTTGCAAAGCCATCTGCTTCTCAGCAAATGAAGTTTTCTCAAAGACCTGGTCTAAAGGTTTTGATAGTAGTTATACCAAGTGCTTTTCTCGTTTTCATAGATTGGAACTTTTGGTTTCTAAATTGGTAAAGGCCTCATGTTTTGTGTTATCAGATGAGTTTGTTTCCCTTTTGGACATTTGGGTTTCTTTGGATTTCATTAATGCTTCTGCTGTCAAATTTCTCTTCCTTTTGGGATCTTATTTTGATGCTATCAGGTCAGCTTTGGTGAAGGTTAGGAAATATTATCATTCACTTAAGATGATGGAATCAAAACGTGCTCGGAATTTTCAGATCAAGCTGGCAATTGACAAAAAAATGGAAAACTTTAGGTTAAATAAAGACCAGATTATTAGGAATGTACTTGAGAGACCATTTCACAAAGTTATATTGGATCATTTGGTTGTGAATGAGGACCTTATTTTGGAACCTGGTTTGGTTAAATTTCACACTGATAGAATTATAGAGGGATGGACCAGAAAGCATATGGTAGTTGGTAACATTTTGGATGACTGAAGTCACCAGTTTCAACTCTTGGAGTATGTCTTTAATGATGCCTTTTCAAATATTATGCACCCAATTGAGGCAGATGAGTTTTTTGGTGTGGTTCTAGATCTGCCTGATAATAAAGCTGCTGGCCTTTCTGGTATTTCGAATGAGCTATGGAAACATTGTGACAGGTCTGTTTTAGATTCACTTTTGGTCTTTTTGAACTCTTGTTTGGTTTGTGAGGCTGTTCCAGGCTTTTGGAAAGAGGCCTGAGTGTCTATGATTCCTAAACTCTATAATTGGGAAGAAGTTCTTACAAATACCTGACCTATTGTACTGATTGAAACTGTCTGTAAAATTCTCTCCAAAATTCTCTCTAACAGAATCTCTTTGGTATGTAGTAAGTATGATGTTCTTTGTAGTGACAATTTTTCAGTCCTTAAAGGTATGACAACACAGTCTCCTATTTTTGCTATTGGTTCAGTGGCTAAAGATGCTTTGAAAAAGAATCGTGAACTTTGGTTGGTTTTATAAGACATGAGAAAAGCATATGATTTGGTTGGCTGGGAACATTTGAGAAAAAGTTTGGTCAGAATCAAAATGTGCAGTAAATTCATAAGATTTTTTGAGAATATTTACAATGGCCACATGAACAGAGTAATGACTGATTTTGGATTGACTGATAGTTATAGTGTTTGTGATGGCTTGGATTAAGGAGAAGTGTTTTCACCTCTTCTTTGGCAAATTTTTTATGACACTTTGCTGTGTGAGGTTAAGAAACAAGAGGCAGTGTATGGTTACAAGCTGAACTCATATTACATTGTCAAGACTGGTTGTGTGGATCCACAGAATGGCTTTATATTCTTTTTTGCTGCAGGTGCTTTTGTTGATAACACTATATGAGTTGGTTCTAGTCAGGTGGCCACACAACATATTCTCAATATTGCCAGTGAATTTTTCAGATTAAGTAATATATTGATCAATAATGACAAGACTGTAGTGATCCCAATTAATTGTAGAGTGATGGCACCTTTTTTATCTATCAGTAATGCTCCTATTTCTATTGCCAAAAAGGGGGTGTCTCACCATTATCTGGGTGTTTTTCTCTTTTTTGATGAATTGTCTAAGCCCAGTCTGGCCAAAGCACATTTTGATGTTCGGTTTTTTGCCAATTTAGTACTGAAAAAAGCAATTTCGGACAAACAGTTTTCTTACTTGGTTTCAGTAGTTCTTCATTCTATCATTGGTTATAAAACCCAGTTTAGCTTTGTTTCTGCTAGTGTGTGCCAAAAATGGGATGTTTTGATTTGAAAAAGTCTACAACTGAAGTCAAATCTTCCTCTGGATTTTCCTAATAACATCTTACACCACTCTTTGTTTTATGGCTTGAAGACTTTTAAGCAAATTCAAGCCAAAGGCAAGGTTGCCGTTGTGGTGTGCTTCACTAACTCTGTTGAAATTTTGGGCCGGTTGTTCATGTATAGGTTGCATGACTTGCAGGTTTCAAGTTGGCATTCAGTACATTTTTTGTGTTCTCCAGTTTGCATTAGTGTTAATCTTTTAAACAACTTCTTGGCAGGTGTGGTTTGAGTCTTTCTTAACTCTGGTTTATTCTTGGGCAACCTTGTTTGTGATGCTTTTTGCTTCTGAAATGAAACTTCTTTATCTGAGATCTTTGGCAAGTCAATGTATTTTAGGTGTTTCCCCTCTCTTTGTCATTATTGAATAGCTTTTGTTAAGCAGCTTTGATGCCAAAATGATGCTGTCTTTGATTAGAAAACTTTTAAGCAGTGGAAAAGGCTCAATCCTCATGGTCCTGTTTTTGTCTGGTTTGCTGCTGCTGTTCACCATCTTCATATTGTTGGTTCTTTTAATGTTGGCTTATCTCCTCTGGTTGCTACCTCTGTAAAAGACATTCTTGATTCCCATGAATTTAGATCAATGCATGATCGGTTGTTTGGCCTTGGTGCCTCCGATTTTTCTGTGTACACAAATGGTTCTCTTTGTGGCTTGAGAAGCATGAATATGAAAGCTGGTGCTGCCACATTTTTCAAGGACATTAACTTGGGTCTTGGAGTAGAAGTGTTTGGCATGGTTTTTTCCACATTAGCAGAGCTTCAGGCTATTGCATTGGCTCTTGAGTGTGTTCCTAGTTCAAGTTCAGTCTATCTATTCTCTGACAGCCAAGCTGCACTAGATACATGTAAATCTGAATTATTATTGTTGGCTCTGGATTTTCGAAATAAATGTTGGGTTGAGCATTGGCATATTGCTGGAATTATACATGACAGAAATTTGAACATTGGCTGGCATAAGATCAAAGGTCACTCAGGTGTTCCAGATAATGATAGAGCTGACTTGCTTGCTGGTGTTTTTTCCCATTCAGGCCAGCTCCTTCATTTCTGGCTCAAGAAATGTTTTATCTTGGCTAATGGCAATACTGTTTCTGGAAACTCTAGGCACTTTGTTCGTGATATTTTTCAGTCTATTCATCATGCAAGCTAAAAAATTGGCCTTGGTGCCAAAATTGTGAACAGTTGTATTTTTCCAGATATTAATTGGTTTAAGTCATTCCTTGTTTGGCATCCTAACTCTCACATGACTGCTGGCTTCACAAGTTGCTGCTCGGCCAGCTTTTGTTCTTATTTTATAAAAGCTTTATATCATAGACTACCTGTTGCTGTTCGAAAATGCCTCTATGATAGATGTTATCCCAGTGTGATATGTCTATATTGTGGTGATATTGAGTTGTCGGACCATGTTTTTTCTTGTATGTTTGATATGGCTGCTTGGTTCCAATTGTTTGTTGATTTTGTCTCCACTTGGAGAACTGTTTTTGGTCTGTCCTATACCTCCTCTTATGTATCACAAATGCTATCCAATTGTTTGGCTGATTTGGAGCTTGTTGCCTTGCTGTGCAAAGGTTTTGTGCTTGTGAATTGGTGCCAGAAGGCCACTTCTTGCTTTGACAACTCTAAGGTTGCATTTGGTAAGGTGATTGAGTTTGTTCATGATTTGTGTTTGTCTTTTAGGAATGATATTTGGCTGGTCTGTTCCAAGCATTGTGTCTATATAGAGAAACATAGTCTGATCCTTCGCAATGGTTCAATTTTTGTCTCGGTGTCTGGTAATGTGTCAGTGTTTTTGGCCTGAATGGTTAGACTGCTTGGTATTGATGATACATTTGGTGTTAGTTTTGGACTGCACAGCTTCTGCTGGTTTTTTTCAGGTATAAGTAATTCGGTTTTTGCGCATATGAGTATGTAGTGTAGTCTTGATTGGCTTGAATAACTAGTCACATATAGGAAAAGCATAATTCACATCTAGTTTAGATCATTATTTTAATGTATTGTTACTAGACAGTGTTTGGATTTTACTTATTAAAATGTTAAAAAAAAAAATTAGATTTTAAAAATGTTAAAAAAATAAATAAATTTATTTATTTATTTTTTTATTAATAAATGCAATTTAATTACTATTTAATACAAAAAATCAAACTAAAAAACTCTAATTAAATATAATTTATACACTTTCTATATATAATTAGTTATTTACTAATTAAAATTACATTACATATTTATTTTTACTATTATATTACTATCTAAATCAGAAAAAAACAACCAAAATTTACAAAACTCAAAACTAATAGTAAAAGCTTTATTAATACCAAACAAATAAACTATACTATTTGATAAGTAAAACAACAAAAAATATAACAGTCTAAAAACTACATCTATATTACTAACCAAATTATTACTTTTTATATCAATTCTAAATTTATTTAACAATTTACATTACTATTTTGTAATACTTAACAAACTTATAAGCAAATTTTATTACTATTAAAACTGCTTTTTTTTTATTCTTAAATACCAACATTATTTCTTCAAACTACTTTTTTATAACAAAATTTTTACAAAAAATCTTATACAAATTTATGTTAAATAAGCTCAAAAAAAAAGTTTAATAATAATAAAACCTTAATACCAACCAAAAATTTCTAGCAAGTAACTAAATTTCACATTATTTTTTTATATAAAATAGCATTTTTTGAACAAATAAAAACATAATTAAAAAATTTTATTTTGCTATACAGTAAATATAATACACTAAAATAGCATTTATTATAAAGTTTTTTTTAAAAACAATTGACAATTATTTAAAAATGGTTTTTATTATATAAATATGCAAATTTAAAGATACTTTACTAGTAAACTCAGATTATATATGTGGATTTGAATGCCAAATTACTGTAATATAAACTTAATTAATGTATTAAATAAATAAATCAGTCATAATTTTTACATTAAAACTGCTTTTTATTAGATTTGACAAACTAATTTGTAAATTTTATGTACAAAATAACAGATATTACCAAATACAGCCAAATTATTAACCATAATAAATTTCTCTAAAACACAATAAAAAAAAACATATTTGAATGAAAAGTAATATTAGTAAGCATATTTATTAAATTATTGCTTTTATTATCTAAATAACTCTTGATTTTTATTTACTTTATTAAACTGGTTTTATCTTTAATTAAATTGGCAACATGTTTCTGTTTTAATTAACAACTGTCACGAAAATCAAAACAACATGAGTTCAAATTTGAAGTACATATATCAATTGCTACTTGACTGTTTAAATACAAAATTATAAAATAAAACAAAGATATATACTTTAAAGCCAAAACAACTGCTTATAATTTTGCTATTATTAAGAACATAAAACTCTAAATTTTTACCTTAATATTTATAGTAATGTTAAAAAAATAAGTCATTGTTTTATAATTAATATGTAAAAAAATTTTATTCTTTAATAATTTATTAATATAAACAAAAAAACTTTTAAACTAAATTTCATGTAAATGTTTCTAAACAGCCAAAAATTTACCAAAATTCAAAATATTAAAAACATTATAAGTTAAAAATACATTTAACAAATCAAAACTAGAGTCAATTATAAATTTAAAAGCCATATTAAACCATTAAGACACTAGATTTTTCAGATTTAACTTTTTCTAATAATAAAATATTTTTTAATTCATAATTATATCCTGTTTATTTAACAATCTATTATTAAAAATTACATCAAAATATTTCAAAAAGTTAACTATACTATAGTAATAAAAAGTTTTTAAAATAATTAATATCAAAAACTTACTAAAATCACAAAAAGTAATGGACATGTTATTAGCTAATAAGAACTTATTGTTCAAAAAAACTTTTATCATATTTACAAATAAATTATTTATTGAATTAACTTTTAATTTTACAAGAAACTGCAAAAAATTTACAAGTTCTTATCTTAACATTTGCAAATCTAAAAACCAATAATTAAAGAACTTTAAAAGCATTAAAAAAAGCAATTAATAAAGCTGTTTTGCTTTTAACTTGTATTTGCTTAAAAGTTTTTAAATTATACAAAAAAAAATAATATAATAATTTACTAAAAAAATTTTTCAGCAAATTAATTTTGGTCTTAAGTCTTTTTTTTACAAAAATATTCTATTTGCTACACATATTTTTTAAAATAAAACTAAACTGAGTTTTATAATTAACTATTAAATACAAAACAACTAATACCAAATAAAAAAACTGTTTATTTAATATAGTTTTTCTCAATATAATATTCAAAAAAAATCTAACATCTGAATATGCTTTAATCAAGCTTGGCTTAGATATATTTTTAATTAACAAAAAATATTTAAATATTTGTAAGACTTGCTTTTTTTTATTATAATAATTAACAGTTTATTAATAGACAAAAAAACAACTTTAATTTTTTTATTAATAAGAATAGACACCAAATTTTTATTTTTAATTAAAATATTATTTATTGAAAAAAATTTGCTGGTAATATCCAAAATATATTGTGTAAATATATAACTATTTCTTATTCAAAATATATTATTAACAAAAGCATTTATTGCAAAAACTAAAATTTTGTTTAAACTGTTTTTTACTTTTTCTGTTTTAACAACAAACTTAGTGTCAATTTAATTATTACATAAATGTTTATATTTCTTGTTTTTACACAAAAAAAATCATAAAATATTTTTTAGTATTATTAAAAGTTTTGGTTTCTTTTTTTAATATTTGTTAATATTATATTGTTATTAATTTATAATTATAAAAAACAATAAACTTTCAATAACTGAATTTATTTTCAAATTATCTTTTATAATTTGGCTTGCTAGACTTGTAAATAAAATGGCCAATTTTATACTAGTTATTTGTATAATTATTTTGCAATAAAAGCTAACTTTTTTTCAGAAAATACTCATTTGAAAGCTCATAAAAAATGTGTAATTATTTTGTTATAAAAGTCAACTCTTTTACAGAATTTTTATTTGTAGACTACTTTAATATATATTTAAAAAAAAATATAAAAAAATATAAAAAAAATAATTTTGTTTGTAGAAAAATTGTTTTCTGTTTAGATTTGAAGTTATTAACAAATTACTAAAATTAATAATTAATTAATTTTCAAATTTTGGTTAGAATTTAAAGAATTTTAAAACATATGATAACATAAAAAAATATAATAATATATAATAATTTAAGATAATATAAGATAATACACAATAATAGAAAATAGCACAAAATAACAAGTTATAATATAAAATAACTAGTTATAGTATAAAAAACAAAACAATAACAGAAATAATAAGTAATAGTTAATAATAACAAATAATTAAAAGCAATTTTGTAAAATTAGAGAATATATATAAAAATAAGTAGTTTTAACAGATAGAAAAAGACAAATAAAAAACAAAAATCTATTTTCTTAAAACATATCTTAGCTTTAAAACTTGTTAAACTTTTTATTTTATTTATTTTATATTTTTTTATTCATTATTAAATAAAAATATTATTCAATCTATTTATATATGATCACAAAATTTGGGTTATTAAAATCAAATTAATTGTTTTTTTTATCTTTGTTTTAGACCAGAATTTATTAGCATAAACAACTTTAAAATTTTAATAACTTGAACCAATTGCTTTTGATTATAGTGATTAATGATATTAATTCTTTTTTTTTTTTTTTAATTTTTAATTTTTAAATTTTTTTTTTTTCTTAATTCTCTTTTTTTTTTGTAGAATGACAACAAAAAAATTGATTGTCTGAGAATAAACTTTATAATAATCTGGTAAAAGAAAAAAGCTTTTTTTAAGTTTAAATAATAATTTTATTTTATCAACTTACCAAAAAGACAAAAAGACAATATCAAACTTTAGCAACTATACTTAATTAACTTGAAGAAAATAGCTCAAATTTACAACTGTAAACTACCAAAATGTATTTTTACATCTTATAATCAAAAAACTCTACAAATAAATTTACATATAATAGAAATTTTTAGAGACTAATAAATTTTAATATGTTTTCTGTACAATCAAAAAAAACTTCATAGTTTTTTTATACACCAAATATTATCATAATATTTTATCAAGTTTATCTATAATAATAATATTTTTTTTAGCTTTAAACAGATAACAAAAAACTTTCTTAGATTTTGTTTTATACTTAATCATAGATTGTATATTAAAAGTCTTAGTACTATTAAGTCTTAATTACATTTTTATAAAATAATCAAAGTCAAAAGTATTACTAAAAACAAAAGTCTTAATAATTTTAAAAACTAAGACTTCTAATTTAAAAAATTTAAAAGATTGTTTATTTTTTAAAATATTGAATTTATTGTATTAATATTTAGAAAAAATTTTATATATTGAATTTACTATAACTTTCTATAAAATATTTTACATTACATTCAACTCAACTTATTTTTTTGCATTCTAAACTTTTATAAGATTAAAAACAAATCTAATAATAAATACTTTTTAAAACATGTCTATTTTATTTTATTAGCATTTTTTATATTGAACTTCTAATAATTTTGATTAATTTGTTTGTGTATAGCATTTAGAAAAGTATTCAAAAGATTATTTAACTCAAAAAAACAAACACAGTTTTGTAATTGGTATTAAAAAACTTAAACACATTAGAAACTTTACAATAAATAATATTGATAAAAAATAATTACTAATAAAAATGTAATTAATAATCTTTTTTACACTCTTTAAATTGCTTCAAATTATAAGCTTGACAACAAAATTATTTAAAAAAAATTATACAAACCTAAATCAAAACATTTTTTGAAACTTATATTCTGTTTTATCTTATTTTTATTAAAATTACTATTTAATACTATATAAAAATTTGAATTAACTATATTAGTAATGCAAAAATTATCTTACAAGCTTGTTTAAATTGTATACTAGTTAAAATATTAGCATATAAACCTAGAATTGTTACTGAAAGTTTATTGTTAAACAGCAGATAAATTAAAAAAAGATAACAAAAATCTTAGAAACTTTATATATATATTAAGCAAAAATATTTTTTATAATTATTATTACTCTTAAATTTAAATAACTAGTGTATAAACCAGAAATAAAAACTTTTATATTTGGAAATCTGTTCTTAATCTAAGATTTAATTTGTTTTTTTAGTTTTATTTTAATAAAAATAGAAATAAAATTGCCAAAATCTCTATGCTATCTAATAAAATTCTTTTGTTTAGCCAAATTGGTTTATTTTTTTAATATTATATATTATAAACTTTCAAACATGATTAGTTATTAAAGTAAAAAATATACCAAAAAACTTAAGCCAAAATATGATTAATCTAATCTACTAAAATTAAACTAATAAAAATCTCAAAAGCAACTATTTTTAATTCTAAGTTGCTTATCTTGATAATTAAAACCATAAAACTATTTATATTTAAACTAAAGTCTTAATTATTGTTACTAAAGAAAAAAAAACCAATACTTACAAGTTATTTAAGATTATATTTAAATCCAAACTTGAATTCAAAAACACAGAAACAGTCAAAAAAATAAATTAAAAAACAGCAACCAGTGTTACCAGACGAAATTAGAGATATCATTTAGCATGAAATTATCTCATAATTCCTATCATTAATTAGCATATATTATCGTTTCAAATTATTACTTATTACATTAGCAAAGAATGTCCGAAATTATTATTTAATTAATAACCCAAATTGTACACAACACAAATGTAACCTAATTGTGATAATCAATCATGCAATACTCCGAACTATGTAACATTCAAAAGTTTGCCGAAATTTATAGAAATTCGCCGAAATAATTGATAGTTCACCGAAATATCTAATAGTTCGCAGAAATAACTTGTAGTTTGCCGAAATGTATCTTTAGTTCAGCAAAATTGTAGAAAATAGCAAAGTTCAAGTTCATAGA
>JAAOMT010000094.1:79163-115280 GCA_016748015.1 Geosiphon pyriformis
ACAGACGAGATTCCTGTAGAAGAGTTGACTTTCACAGCAAAGTAACTACACATTTTAGTGAGCTTCCAGACGAGCAATTCCTGGGAAAGAGTTGACGTTTACTACAATGTAACTACACAAAGCAACTGGCACGGAATTGGCCATTTCACTTATAAGCCCAGCAGTTCAAATTATAGGAGATAATTTGAAGATAAATTCAGTTATTGGAGGTTCAACCACATCCAGAAAACGTGAATTCACAGCAAACAAGCATTGACAACATTTAAGAAAAGAGACCAAAAACCTCCGGTAACACCAGAAATCCTAAATTTACCTTACTTAGCTTTTATATAATATTAAACACTTAATCAACCAGAAGTTTTAAAAAATGCTTCAAAAAAATCAAATAAGTATTAATAAACAAATTATTTTATAGGGCAAAAGAAACTTTATTAAAACATAAAACATCAAAGAAAAATAATTTAAAACCAAAACCAAAATAAGTATTATTAAAAACAGAAGACAGTGAGACCACTTGGGCCCATAATTTGTTATCAAAAGCAGTAAAACATAAAATAAAAACACTTTTTTGGCATATAACTTAGTCAACTAAAGACAATTTTTATCTAAAGCAAACTTTTTATATATTTTCAAAAATAAAAGAGTAAATACACTTGGTATATTATATTTTAAAGCAAAATATCTAAAATACTCACACTTTTTACAATAAATCAAACTTAATTTAATTTAAGAAAACTTAACATTACTAAAAACTGGCTTTGTGTGAAATGCTAATTCTAAATTTTTCTTAAATTTAAAATTAATTATAGTACACTAAACTTAAATATTAATTTTAAATAAATAATTAATTACATATATTTTTTCATCTGCTCTTTTTAATAAAGTACCAAAATTATAAATAGTAATTCCTACAAACAAAGTAAACAAAAGTACTCTGAACCAATTTTTAAATATACAAATATCACAATTTTTTACAGTTCTAATCACATCATGTACTGAATTTTTTCTAATTAAAAAACCACTTAAAAGCCAATTAATTAATTTGATTTAATTTGGCAAACTTTATTACAGTTTTCTGTTATAGTTTAATAAGTTGTAATTGAATTGACACTATTTGACCAAACTTAAAGAGAGCTGTAATAATTATTTCTTTTGGCATATCTATAAAAAAAATTTTTATTATTATAGTTTGATTTAAATAAAATTCTTCTCTTTTAAGATTATTATTTACTATGATGTCTTTTTTCTTGGCCAATAACAGTGGTTTTTTTTATGCTATTTTTTGATGTAAACATAAATTTGATGATTCTTTCAAATTTTGAAGAAATAATAGTCTTTTTAAAACTATTAATTAATGAAAAAAAATTTTTGATTACTTAAGTTTTTGCTATTATTGATTTGTTTTTTATTATTAAAAAATTGATATTCAATGCAAATAATTTTTTAACAGCCATTTCTATTTGAGTCTTAATAATCTTAAAATTGATTTATTTTTTGTCCAAAGAAACTAAAAGACAAGAAGAAAACAAGACTTTATTATTACTTAAAACAAAATTAAAAGTGCCAATAAAAAACCAATTATTTTAATAGTATTTACTTATTTGGCTTTTGGAATATTTATTTTTGAATTAAAATGGCCATTATCTTTACTACCAGCTTCATAACCAGCTTTAAAATTTGCAGACAAGACTACTGGCATCTCTTTATTTGTATTTATTCCAATAAACTATCCAACAATTTGCTTAGCTTTTTCAAAGTTTATATCTGCTTTATTACCTAAATATCTAATATTTCTTAAAAGCACTTTTTGCTATTGAAACAAACTACCACTTACAAAACCTAAAGCCAAAACTCTAAGTAATCTTTTCTTAGCTTTAGAATCACTTATAATGACAATCAACTCAAAACAAAAAACTTCTTTTAAAATTTCTGACTTTTTAATTTTAAGAATTTGGAATAAAGAAAAGAAAGAAGTTTTTTTTTATTTGTTTGTTTGTTTTTCAATTTTCAATTATTTAATTTAATTATCCGATTATTTAATTATTTATTTTAAAATAATTATTATTATTTATTAAAAAATTAATTTTTTTTTAAATTAAGAATTGCTAAATCGATTTATCTGTAACACGTAATATTAATATATATAGAATTTTAATATTTATTTATTAATAATTCTAATAAATATTAGTTTAATTAAAATAAAAAATAACTTTTTCTTATATAAAATTGAATAAAGATTATATATTTAATTTTTTATTATGTCTTAAGTAATTTATAATGTTTTATAAATAAAAAACACTTCATTGTGGACAACCATATATAGTTAAATATGAAACTATGATGGTAAATGATATTATGTATTGCAAATAGGTTGATTTATTAATTCTTTTTAAATTACTGTATTTTTTTGGAAAATTCGATAATTTTATTATTATTTTTAGCATATAAGAAGCCATATATAATAGTTTAAAATAATGAATTTTTATACATGTGTTAATTATTTAATTCTTACTAATCAGTCATCATATAAAATAAAACCAATTTTTAGTTTATAATTAGCTATAAGTAAAAATCTTATCAATCATCTTAAAGATTATTTGATTGAATACCCAAAGTAAGTTACATATTCATTTTGTTTTTGTTACAGCACTCTTACTAATATTTAAATTAAATTCAGTCAGATTTTTAAATTTCGAAAAAGTAAAACAGATGGAAATTCATGTTTAAAAATATTTGAAGTCGATTCACTATTTCCAATAAACAATTGTGGATTTTATTAAATATTTAGCTGATAATGTATACTTTACAAGTAAAAATTCAAATGATGTTAAGAATACAATTTGTGAACAGCCACAAAACATAGTCAATAACATAAATTCTTTTCAAAAAGCACGAAATAAGACTTTTAGAATTTATACTATATTGAAAACAATATTTACAAGCCAAAATGAAATTAAAATTTTTTTTGAAAGACAAGTGTTCAGAATAGTGTTATAACAGAAGATAAAATAGATAAACAAGTACAAAAGCTGTTAAAATATTCAAAGTTTTTTACTAGTATACATATTATACAAAATGATAATATGTTTGTATTTGTTAAATAAATCTTTATTTATATATTTTTGTCCTGTTTTTGCCTTTTATTTTCTGATCTAATCAATTATAGCCTATTTTGGTAAGATGTAATTGATTTTTGAAAGAAAAAAGTTTCACCATGCTTTTATCTCTTAAGCAAAAAAGTTTTTGTTTGCAAAAAATATGGACAAGCTTTACCAATTTGCTATAAAAATTGTTTAAAGTGTATTCTTATTAAATGTGTTGGTTAATATTCTGCTTAAATTTTTTATATTAACCGATATTATAAGCATTCAGAAATTTACAAAAAAATACAGAATTTTCGAAATCATTGGAATTTGGAATTTGCTCAAAAAAACAAATAAAAATAGAAAAACAAATAAAAAATTGGGTAAATACACAAAAAATCTGGAAAATATTGATAAGTATAATAATAATACAATATATATTGAGCAGTATTTTAAAAATACATAAGCTATTAAATTTTTATTAATTAATAGTCTTTACTTTTTTTATTAAAAATACATATAACTAAATTTTTATCCTTGTAGTAGTAATAACTACTTTTATGTTAATTAAGAAAAAAAAGCTTCTTAATAAAATATTGTCTATTTTGGTAAAGTTTATAATTTCTTATTTTAAATAAATAAAAAAGTTTTAAATTTAAAAATTAAATAATTTATTTATCTTATCTATTATCAAACTTTTTATTATAAAATTAGTATTGACAAAAACAAAAAGCCAAATTATAAAAAAAATTATAATAAAACTGTAACAAATATTATTGATGTGATAAAAATTGCATAAGTCTAGTATATTAGTCTGTAAATAAAATAAATCAAATACAGTATAAGCAACTTATTATCTGCAATTTTTGTTAATACTATAAAGTTAATAGTAATTTTGTTTTTCTATATAATTAAGATGTATATTAGATTTTATATTTTGATACGAGTTTTTGAAAATTTATATGCAATATAGAAGTGAAAATCTGATAAGTTTCTGGTTTTAAATATTGATTTGAAAAATTTTATTTTGTTTTACTAAAAGTTTTTTATTTTTCAGATAAGTTGTTTTATTAAATTTATTTTAGATTAATAATTTTAATTATATTAAAGAGATAATTTTAATAGAATTTTTTAAATTATATTAAAATATTAATAAATAAAACAGATATTTTAAGCAATAAAAAAACTGATCTTTTGGCTAATATTGTCTTATTTTCAAATATAATGTTTTTAATTATGTTAAAAAACATAAAAATTTTATTTGTAAAGTCTTTTAAATAGTCTACTGTACTTATTAAAAAGTTGAGTTAAATGTTAAAATTTTAAATATTGGTTTGATTAAAAATATTAACTGGATTTAATAATTATTAGTTTGGTATTCTAATTTGCATATAGTAATTAGTTTTATAAGCAAAATTACAACCAATATATGTTTTTATTTTATGAAAATTTTATATTATCAATTTTTTATTGCTGTTTATAAGTGTCTGTATAATAAATATTACTATAATGTTTTGTGTTAAAATAAATGCCAAATATACAAAAGCATATTTAATTCACATATAATCATTTAAAAAACTAAATCTGATTTGAACAGATTGTTATTTTGTGTATCTTAATTGTTTTTTTTGTGTTTATCTAATTATATTATATATACTGTTCTGTGCAAAAATTTATTTTTAAAAATTAGTTTTATAAGTTTTTGTCTGTTTTTAAGAATGCTAAAATTACTGGTATTAAAATACATAGTTTGGATTTGACACATAAATTAAAATATTTGGCTTATTTATTCTAAATACTGTGTTTTTATAGAAAAAAAAGATTTGATTTTGCATAATAAAATAATGTCTGTGGTTGTTAATAATTTCTTATCTGTGCTATCTAAAAATATAGTCAAACTACTTAGAATTGCTAAAACTTTCGGAATTGGTTTTGGTTTGTGCAAGTTGTATTTATTCTTTTCAAGTATTGAAAATTTGATTTCTATATATATAAATATATAGTATTGTTTTAATTAATTTGAGTGATTGGTTATATATAAAAAATACATAATTCACATTTAATTTAAATTACTTAGTTTAATATATTATATTAAGTAGAATTTAGACTTTACTGATTAAACATAAATAAAATAAAATTATTTACAAATTAATAAATTAAGAAAATTGCTAAATTAATTCATTTTTTTTGTTAAATAGACTTATTTACACTATGTAATATTAATATATAAAAATTTTAATATTTATTTATTAATAATTCTAATAAATATTAGTTTAATTAAAATTAAATATAGATTATATATTTAATTTTTTATTATGTTTTAAGTAATTTATAGTGTTTTATAATTAAAAAATACTTTATTATAAACAAATCCAAATATTATGGTCTTGTTTTTTACAAATTTTATATTTATGTACTTGAATTTAAGAAAAAACAATTTCAACAATTTTAAATTGTAATAAATTTTGTTAAATAGATAATTTTTAATAAGTAATATTTTGTTAAAAATAATTTAAAGCATTTAAAAAACATTTTTAAGTTTATTAATTAGAAAAATTTTCAATTATAAAAGATGTGATTAAAATTAGAATTAATTAAAAATGTATTATTTTTTGTTAATATAAAATTTAAAGTTGATATATTTAATTTATACTTAAAATAATTGTTAAAATATTAACTTTAAGATTATTTATTGTAAAAATACTAAATACCAAATAAAATAAAACTAATCTATAGAAAAAATTTCTTTAATAATAAGCATATTCTGAATTTAATATTTATATAAGACTTATTATTATTAAAAAACATTAGAACAAGATATTATATTATTATTTAATAGTTTTTATACAAGAAAATACTGTCTATAAATTGTTTTTAAGAGAAATATTGAAATTTTTTATGCAACATTTTAAAAAAAAATATTATGATTATGATAAATTCGAATATACTTGATACTTTATTGTGTTTTAACTTCTTTAATCATATTTCTAAAAATATTTAATATTCATAATTAAATTTTTGTTGAAATTTTAAGATAGTATTTTAATTAAGTATGTTAAATTTTTATCAATAATAAATTAATATTATCAAAATACATATTTTTATTTGTTTAAAACAACAACAAATTTCTTTTTATATAAAATTTAAGTGATTAATAAATAATTTGTTAAAGCTAAAATTGCTAAATAGTTATAACTTAATATGTTTTATTTGATATTAAATACTTCTAATAATACAAATTAAATAATATTAGTGTATTCTAAATAAAAATTTATAAAGTATTTTTTACAATTAACAAGTACATTTTTTTAAATATATCAAACACAAAATAAATATATAGATATAAAAAAAATAAAAAAAATACATGTATTAATACATATTTTTAGTTTATAGTAATAGTAATTAACTTGATATATATAAAACTTTACAATTTATTTTAAAGTCTATTAATAATATACTTGTATTTTTTAATAAATAAAAGCAACAACAACTATAAAAAATATATTAAAGCTATTTATATCAATAATATAAAGCATAAGCATTTAAAATCGATTTGTTTTATATATATAATTTATTAAATAAAATATAAATATTTTTAAGCAAAAACAATATATTTAAAATATATATAAAATAAATATGTAATTTATTAACAATATTACAAATATAGTTATATTAATAATTGATTTTTTTAAGTGTTTTTAATAATACCAATATAAATAAACAATTAACAAACTTTATTTTTTATAAATAGTCTTTAAAATTATATATTACTTAAGATTTTTCTCTTATAATGTTGTTAAAATTGCTTTTGGTATAAAATTAATACTTTTTGTTTAAATTTAAGTTATTAAACAGCAAAATATTTAGCAATATTATTAATAACTTAAAATTACGTTTAATATTATAAATTATTAAATATTAATATTTATTAACTTTGAATAATTATCTATATTTAATAAAAAAATAGTTTATTAATTAAGTTGTTGTTTTTTATTGTAAATCTTCTAATAAAGCTTTTTTAAAAACATTATATCTATTTTTTTAATCATATTTGAAGATAATATAAGTATTATTAATAACAAAATATTGTTTTGTTACTACATATCCTTAAAAGTATATAAAAATATTATTATATAATATTTTTGGAAGTAATAATATCATATAAATATATTTGTAATTTTATAAAAAAATGTAATTACTTATAAATCAAAAAAATTTATTAAGTTTATTTGTTATTAAATTATATCTTATTATAATATTTTAGAGTTTTTTAATTATAAATTTATTAATATGTTTATATATATAATTAAATACAAAACTATGATATAAATAATATTATATATTAATTTAGCAAAAAAAATAAATTGATTTAATAATTCTCTAAATTAATTAAAAAATTTAATTAAATATTTTATAATATATTAATCAAAATTAACAATAAAAAATAAAAAAAATAAAAATTACTTATATTATTAATATTATTTATATATAAAACAATAAAATAAAATACTACTAAATTTATATTATTTGAACTAAAAATGTAATAATATTATTAGTAAAATTAAAATAATAATATATTTAAACAAATTAATAATAAATATTATTTTTTTAAACATATTTTTAAGGAAAATATATAATTTGATAAAAATTTTAAAAGACGAAAAAATAATAAATAACAATATTATAATATTATTAAAAACAAAAAAAACATAACAATAAATTATTAAATAAATAAATTAAACACAATATTAAAAACAAAATATTATTCTATTATATTAAAACAGAAAAATAATAAAACAAATTCTATATTATTAAATATTTAATAATATTACATATAAATTATAATTAAAAAACAAAATTAAAAAAACAGCATTATTATTTAAGCCAATTAATATTAATATAAATATTTTTATAATATTAATTAAAACAAAAAATAAAAAGGCTGTACTTTCTTTACTTTTTTATTATTTAAAATAATTGATAGTTTTTTTACATATTAATAATTATAAAAACTATTTAATAATACTCTATAAAAATCTTTTTTTAAATAAAATAATAATTAAACAGTTTTTTGTTTTAAGAATATTTTTTTTGTTATATATGAAAAAAACTTTTCTTTTAAAATTCTTTTAAATCAATTTATTTAAAATAATTCTAATGTAATTTCTATTTTTTTAAAAGTTTTAAAGTATTTAATAAAAAACCAGTAATTAAATTACTTTTTTTTTGGTGTTTTTAATAATTTTAATGTTTTAAAATCTGTATTTTTTTTATAAAAAATAAAACTTTAATTTTTTCTGTTTTTATTGGTTTTTTGTTAATTTTGTATTATTAATACTAATTATAATATTTAGTTTTATTATGATTATAAATAAATTTTTTTTTGTTTTAAACAATAACAATAAAAATACATTAATCAATTTTAGTTAAATTAATTTTTTGGTTGTATTTTTTAATATATTAATTTTTGGCTAATTTTTACCAATTTTAAAAACAAAATAAAATATATTTTTATATGTATTTTTATTTAATTACATTATTAAATTAATTAAATAAAAATATTATCAATTTTTTTTTTGTTTTTTATTACTGTTTTAATAATATTTAGAAAACAATTTCAGTTATTAAAAGTTTTTTAAATAAGTAGTTTTTACTTTAATGTTTAATACTACTTTTAAATTAAATTAATATTTGTTAAGTTTTTATTTAATTTGTTATTTGGCTTTATTAAGTTTAAATTAGATTTAAAAGATAATATTAAGTTGTGCAAGTTTAGCTTTTGAAATTTTTTTTGGTTGCTATTATTAAAATTTCTATTAATGATTTCTTTTTTTTAATTATATTTAAGATTGCAAAGTCTTTTATAATAGCTTTTGTTTTCTGCTATATTTTATAATATTTTTTTAAAATATCTTTTAATAACATTAAAAACATTTTTAGTGTTTTTGGTATTATTACTTTAATTAAGTTAAAATTTATTAAGTTGTAATAATATATTGTTGTTTATTTCAAAACTTTTTTTCTGTTATTGTTATTTTTATTAATTGGTTTATATTAATTAAAAAAATAATTTTAAGATTTTTTTTACTTAACTAAAAAAAGATTATTATCTTAAAAAATACTTTTAAAGCTAATATTACAGATAATAAATAAGTAATTATTTTATAAGTTAATGCTTTTAGTTTTTTTATAATTTAAAATTTTTGGTTTATTTAAAAATATATAATAATAGAATTTTTTGTATAATAAATAGAAATTTAATAATAATAGCAAATAATACTTAATATTTAATTTTTTTAATATAATAATTAGTTTATTCTGGTATTTTTTATTTTTTTAATAAACAATTCTAATTTTTAATTATTTTCTATGTTATTTTTTGCATCTTTTGTTAAACAATTTTTAATATTATAATTTTAATGTTTTTTTTAATTATTTAATAAATAAAAAATAAAAGAAATAGATTTTTTTTTATTAACAATATTTAACAAGCATAGCCTAACCATTATTTAGTACATAGAACCAAACTAAAAGGCTCAAACTAAATGCAGTTCATGCACTTTCTACATGTGACTAGCCATTCAGGCCAGACAAAGCAACACTATACACCAATATTAACACTCGGATTATCATCCAGACCAGAAAAGAAAAGGTATGACCTACAATGACTGAAATTAACAGCAAAAAAGCCAGCAATGTCAAGCATCCTCACCATCTTATCAGGCAACAAAGAACCCAAGCAACGAAACAAACCAGAAAACAAACCATCATCCCCAACCAGACCAGCCTTCTTCATTCTCACCCTAAATGCTGACCTCGCCAACCAGGCTTTAGAACGATGTAGCTTAACCAAACGCCCAACAAAACCAACCACAGCACTGACAGTCCTCTTTCTATCATCAAAAATCTTTACTGCTTCCATACACCACTCTCTCAGCACAAACTCTTTACACAAAACCAAATACAAATTAACATCCAAAGAATACTGACCAAGAGATTGCAAAACAGCAGAGGATAACAAGCCACGAAGACTGACCACAGATAGCCAGTCTGAAAACACTGTAACCAAAACTTCCTTGCAAATCTCTACATTATAAGAACATGTGAAAACATGGTCTGGTAATTCTACTTCACAACATAGTAAGCACAGCACACCAGGGTACAATTTATTATACAATTGTTTTCTAACCACTACAGAAAGCCATTGGTGCACAGTCTTTATCAGATACGTGCAAAGACAAGAAGACTTCCGACTAGTAAAACCAGCAATCATATGTGAATCAAGATGCCACACCCTAACAGTAGCATCCCAATTCACAGCCTCAATCAGCACATCAGAAATCACATCCTGGCCAGATCCTGCCTCCTATCATGTACAGCAAACAGATCTATACAAATCCCGAACAAAATGATGAGTATTGTCAGAGACCGGTGTATTCTCAGCAACCAAAAAGCACTTCCAGACACTGACAGGCAAAGATAAATGAGAAAAAACAGCATCCCCAGCAGCAGCATCAGCCTTAATATTACCATTAACTCCAGAATGCTCTTTGACCTTAACCCAATGTACAGAAAGATCTTTTTTATGAACCAAATCAAAAATCTGGCATCTCTCCAACCAACAAGAGGAGCGGAAATCAGGCACAGACAACAACATCTCAGAAATGCACATATCAATAGCCACTTGGCTGTCAGTATGCATGACCACAGTACAAGAAGACAGAACACACTCCAGAAACAAAGCAATGGCTTGCAGTTTGGCCATAGTAGAAGACAACAGCCCATGAACCTTAATGCCAATACTCATATCAATAGCAGGAAAAAAGGCCACTGCACTACTGGCAACATCAGCCCCACAAAAATTTTTTAACGAGCCATTCATAAAAATCTCAAACAAGTCAGACCAGATCTCATGCAACTTATTAACAACTGCAGAAAACTTCTCGGACTTCAAAATGCTCACTTTAGAAAGACAAGTAGACTCCACAGAACCGGCCAACAAGGCACCAGTGCTGCAAAGAAAATTAGACACAACTGTAAACCAGTGAGGAACAGAACCTCTTGGACCCAGCCTTTTCCAACATCAAAAAGTCACTCAACTCATAATACGCCCCTTCTTGTTAAACAATCTATTACCAAATGCCACACCAAATCACTTCAATAAATAAACAGAATCAAAATACAAAGAACTCTCCAGAATAAAAGACACAGAAAAACTACCAGGACTATGGAAAGCATTGGGCAAGCTATTTGACAGAAACAGCTCATTGCACAGAAAAATTTTAACCACGCCCACCAGAAAATTGTTCATAGGGCTAATACGCAACCTAATAGAAAACTGTAAAGGATTCAAAGAAGACCACTCCAGAACCTGCAAATTGAGAAACCTGTGCTCAAACAAATGTCCAAGAATATTAGAAGAGTTGGAAAATGAAATCAAGACAGCCAATTTCCCTTCAGACTGCATCTGCTCAAAAGACTTCAGATCATATAAAGATAGATGACACAGAGCCTCACTGGGGAAATCATGGGACAAACCAGCTTTAGACTTGAGGCCTTTTCTCAACATCACATCCTATTTGTTACATACATTCGATGAGACAAAGCTGAACTGAATGCAATAGTTAACAATAGGCTGCAAGATGGCTGACACCAGATACGAGAACTGTTTATCAGTAATAGTCTTCTTGAGAATCACATTAGCAAAGAAATGAACATCAAAATATGTCTTGGCCATACTTAGCTTCAAAAGCCCCTCAGTGGACAAAAAAATACCCAGATAACAATGAGCCTCATCCTTTTTAGCTATTAAAATAGGCAGACCATTAATATTCAAAGAAGCAATTTTAATACCTTGATTAATTGGAATGGCCACAGTCTTCTCATTGTTGATGGAGATGTTATTGACAACAAAAAACTCACTTGCAATGTCCAAAATATTCTGAGTAGTAGCTTGACAGTTCTCAACCCAAATTGTATCATCAACAAAAGCACCAGCCATGAAATAGGAAGACAACCCACCACTGCTCTCAATTTGACCTGATTTCAAAACAAACTTGGAACTTATCTGATACCCAAAAATTTGTTCATGTCTTTTAACCTCACACAGAAGTGGATTATAAAAAATCCTCCACAAAAGGGGCAAGAAAACTTCACCCTGATCCAAATAATCACAAACATGATACTCATCAGAAAGACCAAAATCAGTCATTACCCTGTTGAATCTACCTTCATGTATACTACCAAAAAATCTGATGAATTTGTCGCACATTTTAATTCTCCGCAAACTAGCCTCCAAATAATGTCACCCAACAGAATCATATGCTTTTTGCATGTTCTGCAGGACCAGCCAAAGTTCCCTATTTTTTTTGAGAGCATCCTCCACAACCACCCCAACAGCAAACACCAGAGATTGCATAGATGTGCCCTTTAACACTGAAAAATTGTCACCACAGAGAACATTAAACTTACTACATGTGAAAAAAATCCAATTAGACAGAATCTTAAAGAGAATCTTCCTGGCAGTTTTAATCAAAGCAATAGGACAAGTGTTTGTGAGAACACCATCCCAATCATACAGCTTAGGAATCATTGACACCCAGGTCCTTTTCCAAGAAACAGGCACCCCGCCAATAGACAAGCAAGCATTCAGCAAAACCAATAGACAGCTCAGAACCACCTCACTACCATGCTTCCACAGCTTATTGGGAATATCAAACAGGCCAGCGGCCTTATCATCAGACAGACCACCCATTACCAGAAGAAACTCCTTCATATCTATCTTTTTCATAACACCAGAAAAGGCATCATCCCTTATATAATCCAATGGCATGTACTGACAAACTCAGCATTCAGACAATGTTTGAGGTACAGCGCGAACTCTTGTCCATCCCATTATGATTTCATCTACTTTAGACTTTACCTCTTCAGGTTCTAAAACCAAGTTATCATTAACCACCAAATAATCAAGAACCATCTTATGAAAAGGCTGGTCCAAAACACTCCGGATTATGCCACCTTTATTAAAAGCAAAGCTCTTCATGTGCTTTTCTATAGCCTTCCTGATAGAAGTCTCCTTAGCCAACCTTGACTCAAACATTTTTGACTTTCTATATTCTTTGCAAACCGATGACAAATGCTTGAGAAGAACAACACTGTCCCCATCCAAGATGACCAAGTCAGAAAAAGTGCAAGCCTTGGCCTTGTCCAAAGTGAACCATTTTCTCACAAGATGACCTACCCCAAGCATGTCACCAGAACCAATCTTACTAACAATCTTGGCAATGAGCAGCTCAAGCCTAAAAAACTTCGAAGAATGTTTATTCCTAAAGCACTGAAATTCACTAAACCAATGCCTCACGAACACCTCATCAGCTGACTCAACCATCTCCCTTTCCAAAATTACCCACATAGCATCTAAATCACCACCAGCTTTGGCCTCAGAGAAAAAGTCTATGACCAATAGAAGTTTATCCAAAACACAATCCTTAAACTTAATCCATTTGGCATCATCTGCATCTCTAATTCTGAACTTCTAACAATCCTTGTTAGCCTGTTTGCGCAAACTATTCAACTGAGCATTCAAGAGTCCACCCAAGCCAACCGATACCATGACAGCACTGTGATCCATGTTAAAAAATTCAGAAACAGATCTAATCCAATGCTTAGCAACAGTGGAAGACAGATTTTTACTAACAAAAATGTAATTAATAGTCTTTTTAACTCTTCTTGAATTGCACCATGTAGGTGTCCCAGCCAAATGATGGCCAGCAAAAGAATTAACCAAACCCAGCCCCAAGCAAAACCTAAAACTCACGCTCCTTCCAGACCCGCTTTCATTAAAATCCCCACCCAACACAATGAAAGTGCTGGTATTGACTGCCTTAGCAATAATAGAATTAACCTCAAACGCCTGACCAAAACAAATGCCAGGAAAAGCACCAACATACAAACCAAACACAGTTACTAAGAGCTTGCCTTTGAACAAAAGTTGCACAGAAACAACTCGACCAGAGATCTCTTTAACCTTAAAAACATGGTGAGCCAAAGAATTGTTCATGATTACAGCAACACTGGCACTGAGATAACCAACATCCAAACCAGAAGTAAAAATCTGAACCCCATCAAATTTATCCCTGATCTATGGCCTAGCAAAGGATTTCAACTTCGTTTCAGTAACAAAAGAAACTATATTCTCCGAACTCACATGCCAATAAACAATGTCTGTTTGCTTTGCAGGAACGTTAATACTCTGAACATTGCACATTGCAAATTTCCAGACCAGATCGCTCATTAGGATAAAGAAGAAATATGGAAACCAGAACTAGAACACAAGAGATCCAATTTCACCAGAACTGAATCAATTAAAGCTTCCAGAGCAGACATCTTAGATTTCAGACCACCCACTTTGAAGATAAGAACCTTCGAACCACTCGAACTAAGAACAGCATCAAGCACATCAGTACCAAAAACAGAAGGTGTAGATAAAATCAATCTACCATTCAGAGCCATATCCGAGTCCACAACTGAAATCACAGGCACAGAAACATCTAAAGGGGAAACACGAAAGAAAGATGCTAAAGGCACCAATTCAATAAAACTCAATTTTTTCACAATACTAGAAACCTGGTTAGCTAAGAATTCCAAAGAGCATTCCAAGGATGTCATGCAACCACTCAAATCAGAGATATCAAGAGACCCAGAGGTCATTGAGAGAGATTTCATGCCTGAGGGTAAACCACTACCAGAAACATCCAAAAGAACTGTATGAGAGGAAGAGTTACTGGCAACCTGAGCCCACGTCTTGCCACCAAACAAAACTGGCCGTGCAATAGGAGCCATCTTTTTCTTATATATTCTGGCCAGACAAATCTGATCCTAATTAGAAACCACCCGCCTCCTACAACCACCAGAATTCCCACCCATCAAACAGTTAACAGAAATATGACCAAATTGTTTACACTGACTACAACAGGGCAGAAAAAGACCAGCCCAATGCAAATTTACACCCTTGAAAATTGGAATTGTGCCAATAGCAGTCAACTTGGACACCTCATTACAAAACAAATTACAGCACACCTATCACAAACATATGAACTAAGATTGTGGCTGATAAAACAAGACTTCTCACCATAAGATATCAACAAATCGGAAAGATCATGGGCAGTGGTGTCCACTGGAAAAGTGTATAGCAATGCTCGATGCTGATCTCTAAATATTCATGTTTGTTTATCATTGATCGCCAAAGCCACACACACAGAATCCTTTTCCATAAAAACAGACCACATAGAAGCGACCTGACTGGCAACTTTAGACAACTCAAACTCAACTGGGGCTTTTTGTCAAAGACCAATTAACTGCATCTTGATAGACACAATCTTGTCAAATTTAGAAAAAACTAATTCTACCACTGATCTGGAAAGATTTATTGGGATTTTCTTGACAATCACCTCCCAATCTAAATGGCTGTTTGCTTTTCTGACATCATTATTAACCAAAATTTTTTTACAGATTGCCATTTCTTTAGCCTTATTCAAACTAAATTCAGATGTAAAAGATGATCTAATGATACCAAGAAATTTTGAGGAAGTGAAGGCTCCTCCAAAACCATCAACACAATAAAAAATTTTTTTTAATGAAATTAATTTATCACTAACTAACTTGCCAGACACTGCAAAAAGCTCAATATCAAGTGCAAAAAATTTTGTTGTATTAAAGTTCCATATTTCCGACAACTGATTGGACTCAATATTCACACAAGGAGGAAGATCTAATACAACATTGTTATCACTTATATATTCGAACAAAGGTCACTTCAGAGGGTTGCTTAGTGCAAACGTCCGAGTGCATGTCTTTCTTGGTGTTGTTTCATCCATGTTGTCATCTTTACCTAATTCCATGTAACTGGTTTCCTCGGCAATTGTGTTCGCCATATTTTCGATGTCTAAGAGATCACTTACACTACTAATAATACTGCCAACTTCACTTCTCCAGGATATTCCAGGCTTGACGCCAGCACTACCAAAATTTTTCAAGCCCAAAAGGCCAGTAGACGAGTCAACCACAACATCAGCAACAGACTTCTTTGGCTTCTTGTAGAACGCACCTCAAGAGTACACTGTATTTACACACTTGCTTTTCACACTTTGGCAGGTTCCCAAACCAGCCAAAATCAATTCAGAGCTACTAGCAAAAGAGCCCACTAGTTCTATTACAACAAATGGAAGTGTAGTAGAAGAAATAGCTAATAAAGACTAGAGGAAAAGAGAGAAAGAAAAGCGAATACTTTAGAAATATCTATGCTTTTGTCGTGGTTAGGGGATTGACAAGAGAAAGATTGGAAAATAGAAATTAATATTTTATTAATAATTATAATTAAAAACTATTGTTTTAATATTGTTAATAATATTGTTTAATGTTAATAACATTAAAAATAATAATTGAATTTTAATAAAATAAGCATAAATTTATAAAAGTTGAATATTAAAAAATTTAAATAAAAAATTTATTTTGGATAAATATTTATTTTAAATATTAGATTGCTAATTATTAATGTTATTTAATAAGAATTAAATTGAATTTGTTTGTTTTTTGTTTTTATAGCTATTATTATATATATATAAATTTTTATAATATAAAATTCTTAAAATTCTTAATAATTTCTATATTTTTTAAAGCTATTATTAAAATTAAAATTTCTAAAATTTTTAATATTATATGTTTTCAATAATCTATATTATATTATTAATTAATTATATTATATTATATTTACTATTTTTTTTCTGTTTTATTTTATAAGTATACTAAGTTAATCAATTTTTTTGATTATATTATGAGATTTTGATGTTCAGTCTGGTTTGGTTTAAGTTCAATTAAACTTCTAAACTAAACCAAACTTAAACAGAAGATTTAGCAAAATTTTAAACTCGAACTTGAATCAGACTTAAAATTACTAAACTTAAACTGAATCCAAATACATGTAACAAGTCTGGTTTAAGTTTAATTTAAAGTTCATAAACATGTTCAGATTTAACTATTAAAAATATTATATTATATTATATTATTATTTAATTTTTTTTTCAATAGTTTTTGCATTTATAATTAAAGACACTGTACTGCTTTTATAGTTTTAGATACTAAACAAAATCTCATATCTGTAATTATATTTTTATTTGCAGAAAAGTTATATTTAAAAGCAACAAATAATTTTTAAATTGCCAAATAATTATAAACCATATATACAAAATAAAAAAATTATATTTGATGTGCTTAAATATCAAATTATTAATAAAATGTTAATTCAAATAAATATTTTTTGTAATATATTTTCTACCATATTATTATATTTATTTTTTTATTGGCCATCTTTTTAAAGATATAACAATTAATTTTGTCAAGTTTTTCTTTCTTATTATCATTAAAGTCTGTTTCTAATATAGATTATATAACTAATATTATAGTATCATTAAAATTGCCATTCAATAAAAAACTGTTATTTAATATTAGTATAATATTTAATATGTACTCTGTTTTAAAAAAAATATGTATTTTAAAGATTTATTTATTGTGTAAGAATTAGAAAATAAAACTGTTTAAATAATTAATAACTTACAATTTTTTTATTTTATTAATATTGTTATCCAAAAATTCTTTTTTTATGAAATAATAGAGTTTTTTACTTGAATCCAATACAGTACAGAGCATTATAGTTGTATTTGTTTTAAAGTAATATTTAATTAACTTTTTTCATACTGTTTTAGCTACTGTAATAAGTAATAGATTTAATATTAAATATGTTAAATAAATAAATACAATTAAGATTATAATATTTTACCAAATTTATTATCATCAACCATGTTTTTAATATAATTAAAAATAATATTAAAGAAAAAAATAATTAAGAAGACAATATTATTTAAACTGGCTAATATTTTGACCATAATATTCTTAAATAATTCAAAGAATTTTGCAATTTTATTAAAGACAGTTCACTGATTATATGAAATAACATATTAATAGAAGTTAATATAAGTGCTAATAAGAGTGTTTAATGCTTATAAATTTATATTTAGAATTTTTGTATTCAAAATATACAGAATCAGAAATAAATGACTTGCCAATTTAAGAAATAACTTATTCCTAACTATGTTATAAATAGAATTTTATTGGATAATACAATTCAGAATAGGTTTATGATATTTAATTTAATATGTATTACAGAAACGTTCAAAAAACTCAAAATATTGAGATAAGATATGGATTACAAAATTAAATTCTTTAATATTTAATTTATATAAAGTTTATATTAAGAAAATTTCAGGTAAATATATTTGGTTTGGGTTTTTAATAAATATCTTAAAAACATCATTTTTTATTTCATTTAAAGATGTTTGTACTGTTAAGTTTAGAATATGATTAAAGCATTAAAATCAAAAGTTCTTTAAGTTCTATTAAATGTTTTTTTTTTCTAATTTTTTGCTAACTTTTTTATAAAAATATTATTATTTGTGGCATTATTGAAGATAATAGCAAGAAGCTATTAAAAAAAATTAGATTATAACTAATAAAATTAATAATAAACTTGTATAAAAAAAGAGTGAGTATAATTTTTTTTAATCTTTTTTTTTAATCTTTTTGGCTGAAAATTTAGCTTAAGACAATAATAAAACCACTTAAGTTAATATTAAGAAAATGCCATTTTTGATAATATAAACACTGTAATAATTTTAAGTCTTAAATAATAATAATATGCTTCATAGTATGTCAATCTTATTATTGGCTATTAACTAATCCAAATTTATATAAGAATATATATATATATTTTTGATATAATTCTATAATTTTTTAATACTTTAAAAAATCTATTTACAATATTATTTTATTATATTATCTACTTATTAATCCAAAATCAATTATTGTTTGTTGAAAATTCCAATTGTTATTAATATAATGAGCAATAATAAAAACAAAAACTTTGTTATTAGAAGATATTCAAAAATCTTATGTAAAGAAATTTTGGACTTAATAATATTTAAGTATGCCTATTATATTATATGTATAAATAAAAAAAAAAATTTTATAATAAAAGTAGTATTTACTCTTAATTTTTGTCTACTTAAAACATAGAGTTCTATAACTCTATTCTTAATTACATTGGCATAAACAAGTTAAAAAGTAGGGTTCAAATATTAAAATATTTCAATTAATTCAAAGTCTTCTATTATAAAAAGTAATTACTAGTAATTAATAAGCCAAATAGTAATCATGTTACAAAGTTTTTTATTATTAACATCAATAGCAGTTACTACAGAAAACTAAAGCAGTTACTACAGAAAACTAAAGCAGTTTTCTAATTAGATTGGCCAAAAATTATAAAAAAAATAGCAATTTCATCTATTAAAATATTTTTTCAATTAATTCACAATTTTTCTGAACATTTGGTTTTTTTTTATAATATTTTTTGTTATAACATATACTGTTTAGTGGGAAGTCTCTAAATAGCACTATAAAAGTTTGGTAATACTTGTAGTTTTCCAAGAAAATGGTTTATGCACACATTTTAAGACCATATATTTAGTTGTTTTTTTCTTTTATCTACTCAAACTTATTAAAACAGTTCTATATTTTACTTTAAAAATTACATTTACCAAATATATTAATATTTAGACTATTTGAATTATTAAATTCTATTATTTCGAATTTTAAATCTTTAATAACATTAGATAATATTAACAATAAATTCATTTTGGTAAGTTGGAGAGTAAAGTTGTTATACATACATATTTTTATATACTTTTTTAATTGATCATAATAATTAAACAAAATAATAATTAATGAACAAGTAATACAAGTTATATCTTTTTTTAATTTTATTAAACTTGAACAAGTTTATAAACTTCAAACCAAACTTGAACCGAATTCAGACTTGTCAAAAAGATTCAATGCTAAACTCAAACCAAACTTACTTTAAAAAATTAGTTTGGTTTAAGTTTAATTCGTAATTTGAACTAAACTTGAACAACAACCAAAGTTTGGTTTAGTTTGGTTCAATCAGAACTCTATTATATTGTCTTTAAAATTAGTTATTTAATTTTTTAAGTTGGCAGTAGTATTTTTTTTATTTTTACTTTCTTAATTCTTATTATTATTAATATTTTATTGTTGTAATTTTTAAGTTTATAAAGACTTTAAGTCTTATTATATTAGAAACTAATATTTTATATAAGTATTATATCTAATAAAAAATTTTTTGATATTAATATTGTTAGATATATTAAAGTTTAAATTATTTATTTTTAAATTATAAAATATATTTATTTTTTTTTTAAATTTTTTTCAAGTTTATTAATAATTTCAAACTTTTTATTTTATTTTTTGTTAGTATAAAGTTTTATTTCAAAGTTTCTATATCTTTGGTTTTTTATTATTATATTTTTGTTTGCTTTTGCTGTTAATTTTGTAATTAATTTGAGATTAAATGCTTTAAAATTTCCAATTTTGAGTTTGATTAAGTTTATTATTAAACCAAATTAGTTTATTAATTATTTTAATTATTATATTATTAAACACTTTTTTTGTTTTACATTAAAAATTAAAAAGTATAATTATTATTGTTTAATGTAAAGTGTTTTATTTTTGGTAGATTTTTAGATAAAATTAGTGAAAATTGCTTATAATTAAAACTGAAATTGGTGTATGGATAATTTAATAATATTTTAAATAAAAATATATATATTTAATTAATAATTTTTTAAAAATACCAATCTATTAATATTAAATTAAATGTAAATAAAACTGTTAAATAAATAAATAATATTATTATTATTAACAGTAGTATATTAATTGTAATTATACATAAAATATTTTTTTAGAATAGGTTTTTTTCTATAAACTTAATATAATTTAGTTTAAATTAGACTTATATTTGATTATATGTAAAAAATACATGAATTATATTTAATTTAAATTACTTAGTTTGGATTAATATATTAAATATTAGTTGAATTACATATTAAATTTAATAAAAAAAATATTTCTAGTTAAATCAAATAAGATTTTATAAAATTTAAAATTAATTATACAATTTATATTAAAATAAATTATTAATAATATATAAATATAATTAATATATAACAAAATTTTTTTTTTATAAAATATAGATATTATAATATTTACATATTGGTTTAATTACAATTTAGAATAATACAAAATACAAAATTTAATTTAAAAATAACTATAAATAATATAAACATTAAATATAAAAACATTTAAGTATTAGAAAAAACCAAGATTTTGTAAAAACAGCAAAATAATTATATAGATAAAAAAGTACATAATAATTTATTTTTAAATAATATTTTAATAAAGTGTGTCCAAACATTATCTAATACAATATATTAAAATAAGTGACTTAAATTAAACATGTTTTATGCATTTTTTACATTTAACCAACTATTCAAATCGGTCAAAACACTAACTAAACTAAATCAGAAGAAGTTGAAAAGAAATTCAAACCACTAAGTCTTTCTATAATATAGCATATTTAGTACAAACATAAATAATTGAATGGTAATTAACAACACAAGTTTTTTTTACTAATTTAGTCCAAAAAATTTTACAGATTATAAACAGTTGTTTCTATTAATAAAATAAACAATAAGCTTAACAACCATTTCTTTTTTTCTATAATACTTTGTTAATATTAGCTTTGACTATTATTTTATTCAAATATTGATTTATTTAATTTTTAAAGTTGAATTATCCTTTTTGAATTTATAACAAAATTTTAAAAAAATTAAGGTGACAATAAAATCTTCTTATATAAAAATTTAAAACACTTTATCTTATAATTAATTGAAAAATCAACCGTAAGAATCATCATCAATAATATTAATAATAATAATAATAATAATAATAATAATATTATTATTATTATTATATATTCGTAAAATTGACTTCAAATTCACTTAATATTTATTAATAAATCATTAATATAAATATTAATACAATAATAAACTTTATAAAAAATTTATTTTGGCATTTATTAATTTATTATTAATATTAAAATATTTTTACAATTAAAATTATTAATAAAAAATGGTCTAAATTTTTATTATTAATGATATCTGTATTACAGAATCTAGATTCTTAAGATAATTCTGTGTATTACTTTATTTCTTTTTTCTTTCTCTCTTTATTTATTTATTCATTAGAAATTATTTTAAAATTTTTGACTAAAAATAAATTTTTTTTTACTCAATCTATTACTACAATCTTATCTAAAAATTTAATTTTAGCATTGATAAAGAATTCATTTTTTAATATATATATATGTAATTTTTTATTCATTGAAATTTTTTTTTCAATCTTATAATGTATATTCTGAATAATTTTAAATAACAGTTAAACACTTTAAAAGAATATGTTATCATCAAATTCTTTATTTCAAAAAAAGAAATAATATACTTTTTAAATTTATATTTATGATCTTATCATTAAAATCCATTATTTATTATTATTATTATTATTATTATTATTATTATTATATAAATGATTTTTTTCCCAAGCCCGCTGACGAAAGAAATTCAGCCAAATGCGGTCGATGATGCATACAATTTCATCAAACAATTAATTAAAAATTTCAACAATTTCATAAAAACAAACAATCAACTTTTTTTACGATGTGGTGTTAGTTGTCTCTATGTCATACTTCTTTTAACAGTCTCCACTTGTGTTAGGAGTTATCTGTGTGTGTGTGATAGGAGCTTTCATTTAATTTATTTACTATCAATAATGGTATCACAGTTTCATCCCCGGGGTTGCAAGAAATATTCTGCATGCACGTAAATCATCACCTACCTCTACTTTTGATTCCTATACATATGATCATCCAGTTTTCCCGTTTTAATTCCAGCAACAACAACAGCAACAACAACAGGGAGCTTATTAATTTCCCAATTTGTAAAAAGTCCTTCAGATAGAGGTAATACCACCTGATCTTTCCAATATTCCATGAAATCATTCCTAAATGCTAGTGATGATGATGATGATGATTTTCACAAAGATTGAAATAGTATAGGAAAATGCATAAAGGTGCAAGCAAGGCTATCCTACCTAAACTCTTTATGTTAAAGTCTCGAAAAATGGGTAAGGAGAAAGAGTGAGTGAGTGAGTAAGTGAGTGAGTGAAAGAATATTGTTGTAACTCTGAATAAGTTATTAATATGACACCACTTATGTATCATAATTCCCAAGTCCGGGATAGACAATGGGTAAAATTCCGATGGAACCATTAGTTTGTTTTACTATCAACAAAGTTTTTATCGGTGTGTATTTGGTTTTTGATTCTTTTTGATTTTTTTTGAATAATTTATTTTATCTCGAGAAGATATGTTAATATAGATAGTAAAAGATATTCTTTAAAGTTATATTAAAATTTTTTTTTAATATAACTTTAGAAAAAAACATTACGAGAAAAGTAGGCGCATGTACGATGGGAATATTCGTATGTATATATGTATGTATGTATGTATGCTTCAAACTCTGGAAGAGGGGTTTTTGTGGAATGTAAAAGGTTGTGTTACGTCGAGTAAATGTCTCTTTTAAAATAGTGAGAAATTCTGATGAGTTAAATGTTCAAAGGTTATGCTTTTTAGATTTTTTGGATGAAATCATTATCGAAGAAGATTAATTATAATAATAATAATAATAATAATAATAATAATAATAATAATAACTGAAATGAGATTATAAAGAGTAAAAAAATATTAAAATTATAAATGAGTTATTTCAAAATTATTTCCTTACACAACAAACGTGCTATGAATGCTTAGAACAAGATTTTTATATATATATCAAAAATTCTAGAATTAAAAAATTGAATTTGATATTCATTCATATTATTATTATTATTATTATTATTATTATTATTATTATTATTATTTAAAAAAATTTATTTTAACTTGAATATTTTTCTTCCAAGAGCAAAAAAAATGAACACTTTATTAGAAAATTCAAGAGTCATAGACGACACCCCACCATACATGTTACAAGTACCAAGTACCGCTGTAATTGATTATCAAAACTATTTAGACTCCTATAATCGTTACTTTGAACTTTGCGGGGTAACACCTCAACTAAAACTAAAACCACAATTACCAAACTTAACTTCTCAAGAAAAATCCAATGATAACAAATCATCAAAACGTTCCTCCCAAAAAGAAAACGACCCTTTGAAAATCACTGATATCTGGAGAAATTTTGTTGATCGAATAAATACTGGTCCGAATCAAAGTACCGATTACTGGAGCAATATTCGAAGACGATTAAATGAAATCGTGGAAACTCGACCTGCTATCCCGACAATCGTTACCAAACAAAAGTTAAACATCGAATTGGAATGGAGACGTCAACATGAAATTTTTAAGAAACAAAGACGAATTTCTGGTGTGGAACAGTTTGTAATTGAGAATCAAAATGAAGAAGTGGTACCTGAAAAATTTTTCGATGAAATTAAAGAAGAAAAGAAGAGATTGAAACGAGAACAAAAGATGAGACGAAGCTTTCAAAAATTTCTATGGACCAATGTCAAGATGACTAACTATGGTGAATTAGATTTGGATTGGTTGGTATATAGATAAATATAAAAAATAATTAATTGGAATTTTTTGTAAAGTGGATCTAAACCTTCCCCCCTTCTTTGATCACTCACGAATTCATTATTTCTGAAAAAACTTTACCTTTTTGAAGGTTATCAAAATTATCACCACAAGAACAATTCAATATTAAACATGAAACTCCACGAAAATTGAAACCCGAATATTTTCAAAGTTATTGGCGTCAAACTCAGGTCTTTGAAAAAATGGAGCCATCCTCAGGACGATTAACTTACGTTGATGGTGAGTTTAAAAAAAATGTTGATTCCAAATTCATTACATTTTTTTGGAAATTTTACATTCTTTTCTCTCTTCTCTCTTCTTCAAAATAGCCTACAAAGAAACGATACAAATAGAAAACCATTTGAAACGACTTTGTGAGAAAGTGAAAAACAATCCAGATATATTTTTATTGGCCCCAGCATGGGAAAAAGAAATGTTGGTTGAACAACAACAACAACAACGAAAACATTGTGGAAATAAAATTCATAATAAAAGTCATGGTGTTGATGGAATAAAACGAAAGTCAAAGAAAAATAAAATTTGGTTAAATTTATATCGAAAATTTTTCTCTAAATCTTGGAATTCAATACCCAAAAATCAATTTGGAGAAGTTGATTTTGATTGGTATGTTTTTTCTTGCATGAAAAGGATTCTTTTAAATTTTGTTGTTGTTGTTGTTGTTATTGTTATTGTTCTTTCAACTAATTGTTTATTTTAAAAAATTATTTCAATAATAAAGGTACTTATCACTTGCCCCATGGCCGCGATATAAAACCGAACACGAGACCCCATCAAAAATGAAACCAGAGCTAGTGAGAAGTATATGGAGACAAGTAGAGATTGATCGAATTCGAGAGGATACTTCAAATATTAGTTATCGAAGAGGTAGGCACTTTTGTATCAATTTTATTTTTGGCTTCATGAATAAAAGTAATTGAATTCTAATTCATTTTTTTTTTACAGCATATGAATTAGCATTAAGAAAAGAACGAGACCTTAGACGAGAGTTTGAAAAGGTGTATCGTAGTGATGTATGTCAAAATTTGGTGGATTTATGGGAAAAAGAAGATATTGAGGTATGATGCGATATTCGTCATAATTTTTAATATTGAAACTAAAAATTTTACATGATTGGAAATACTTATTCACTTTTATAATTAAAAAATCAAATAGGAACGAGAAAAACATTATCATCATCATCATCATCATCATCATAATAATCATCACACAAACAACCAATCTAGTACCCATTTATTCTCTTCCATCCCTAACGCTAATCAGACCTCTTCATCACATTCAAAATCTCCAAAGCCAAAAAAGAAAAAACCCGAGATGGGACATCAAAATGGTTTAAAGCTTTCACTGGGAAAGGTTCGATTCATGGTTGCTTGCACTGTTGATAGTTATGATAAGTAATAGTGATAGCGGTGTTAATGGCATTCGAAATGAAATAATTTATTTTCAGAAGAATTGTATGGATGCATAGTTTAATAGAATGATGAAATTAAATAAAATATTAGAGTATTTTTATTATTCATCTTTATCGAAATTAGTTTGTCATGTAAATTTCAAGCAGTAATAAAACATTTGATTTTCAAAATGAAAGCTGTTTATGAATAAATAAAATATTAAAAAGGAAATTAACTAAAATTCTAATGAAAAATTTACAAAAAATAAAGTTTATTTATTACAAGAATTTAAAAAAAAATATGATTAAACCTAGAAATGCTAAAAATATGTTTTTTTTAGATATAACTTTGGGCATTAAAGTTTAATATTCGTACTAATCATAGATATCAAAAAAAAGCTACTATGCCAAACTATGCACAATATGATTTTTTTTAAAAGCATAAATTAAGAACCCTGTTCTCTAAACTAGGTTGGATTGGATTGGATTGAGTTAGGTTAGGTTAGGTTAGGTTTTTTTTGTTTGGTTTGGTTTTGGTTTAGTAGTCTACCAAACACAAATTGCAATATTTTTATGGAATCACTTAATAAAAGATTTTCTCAAAATATGTACCGTACAGCATAATTGAATCCCAATTCTTTAAATTTTTATAGTAGACATGAAAATTATATACTAAATTTGAAACAATATCTTATCAAACTCTATTGTAGGCTGGTTTCCAACTTTTTTTTTTGACTTGACTTAACCGTAAATTTCGGATGTGAATTTTTTTTTTAGATTATGAGTTTTAAGATTGTTACATGATTTTCGTTAAATTGCCAAATTTAATAATTCAGGTATAAATTAGCCCATTATATGACGGAAAAGCTTTGTCTAAATCTTTTTTAACATAGACTTTTCTGGCAACCTGCTTGTATTGCAACATCCCACCATCTATCTAATGTGCTAAATGAATATAAAAACTAAACTAAACAATTCAAATGTTTATTTTAAACAAGATTTTCTCAAAAGAGCAGTCAGTAACATAATGCGGGATTATTCGGGTATGATTCTTTGTTATGGATATTAATTCACATGAAGGTTTTGAACAAAATTTTTAAAGAACAAATTGTTCCTTTTCAATATCTAGTTCTCCAATTGTAATAAGACTTTTTAATATATTCTTTACCTTGTAAATCGTATGATTTATTGTTTTAATATTTTGCAAATATTACTTGAAATTCATATTTTGATATTATTCTTCGATTTGTTTGTATAAAATTATTAGACAAAAATATTAATTTTTAATTATATATTTAATTTTTACTTCTCAATCTTATATAATGCTCTATCGGTTCAATTATATGCTTTAAAATAGGTGTAAGAAACTTCTTAGTTATTTTATAATTTCATTGAATGATTTTAAAAAAATTATTGAAACAAAAATTTCTATAAAACTTTGAATGGTATCATCAAAGATTCGAATAACGATATATTTTGAATCTTTGTCATTTTTTTTATGTTTTAATTTTTTTTGTAAGCAATATTAATCTTTTTTTTATCAATGAATACGAATAACATAAATTTGAAAAAAATTAACTATGAATTGAAAGTAAATATTTTTTTTATAAAATTTGTGTAATATATTAGAATTTGTATCATACCATAGCATTCAGTATGTTGTATCAAATTCATATGCATATTGATGAAATTACATAAAATCAATTTTTTTTTTTAAAAATAAATACAATTTTATAACTAATCTTTAAATAATTATTAATTTGATATTATTTGTAATAAATAAAAATTTTTTTGGTAATTAATTAATATATAAAATAAAATAATACAAAATTTTTATTAATAATTTCACTTATAATTGGTTTAAATACAATTTTTTTTATTAATTATTTTAATTCACATAAATTCTATATTAAATTTTACAATTTATTTATTGTCTTACATATTAATTGTATTAGTTATTTTTAATTTTTAATTTAATAATTATATAATTATTTCATCAACTATGCATTAATCATTTATCTCATTTTAAATAACCATTGATTATAAATTAAAATTAAAACCAAAAAAAAAAACCATAAAATTATTCTTAATTCCTAATATTTAATTAATTATTACGTTATTTTACAATTTTATTAATAATTATTTATAATTATTTTTCATTCCTATTATTGTTTTAATGATAAACAAAACAATAATATTCAAATTCTGAAACCTGTTAAATCATAAAAAAACAATTTAAAATGCAAATTTTTAATGCTAAAGAAAAAATATTTTACTCCACAAAACAATAATAATTTATTGTAATCTTTTAATATTCAGGAATTTAAATTAAAAAATACCGGATTACCATTTATTTATTTTAATTGAATTTAAATTTAGCATGTTCTTTCTAAATTTTGTTTTTATAATATATTAGAATTTAAGACGTTTTAAATTTAAAATCCAAAAAAACTTTAAAAATTATCTTAATGCTTATTCTCAAACCTTTTTTAAGTTAAGGAATATACATATATTTCTTTTAGAATACTAAGGACTTGGATTATTTCATATAAAATGAGTATAGTGTAAAAATTTAAAAAATCATAAATTACTAAAAAGAAATTTTGAAAATCTTAAAATAATAAAAATTGAATTGAATAAATTACAAAGACATTTCAATTTTTTGGATTATAATGACTTAAATGAAAAGCTTATAGAATGCTAAAATATTATGAATTTCATATTAATGTCTTTTAAAAATGATTTTTAAAAATCAATTATATGTAAAATCTTTTTTTTTTAACCTTCCTTTGGAAAAATAGAAGGCAGCATATGGTTATTGGTAAGAATTATGGGATTATCTATCTCTTCAAATGAATGTTGATTAAACCCAGGCATTTTATATTGAATCTCATCCCAATCTGAAAAAAGTGCGAATTGTTGTGAACCTTGGCTGTAGTGGAATGGATAATTAAAATTATTTGTAGGTTTATAGAGTTCTTGAAAGTTTGATGGAGTCTCATGGTTAAATCTTAAGGAGTTTGTTTCTTCATTATTTAATGAGTTTTGAGGTACATAGGAGGACGAAAAGGATTGAATGGAAGGATTATTTTTATGAAGGGGGCAATTAGATTGATTAAGCATATCAGTATCACAAATCATTTCTTGATTAGAGACAGTAGAAGCACTGTGAAAACTTATTTCGGGATCTATAGTGGGATATTGATTCCACTGAATTTCCGATAAATTTGTATGATCATCACTAGAATTGCTAATTTTATCACAAAGGGAATTTGATATATTAATTTTACCCTTTGATCTAAGCTTTGGGTATGTTCTTTCATACTCTAATTTTACAAGCCTTGCGATTCTTTTATACTCCCTTTTAATCCAAGTAGATTCACTTTCCCATGCCTGGCTTGCCATCGTCGAAACCATACGCATCGGTAATTTATAGCCGACCTTCTTAGCCGCTTGTGTAAAAATCCTACGATAAATCATAAACACATTCGGAGGTTTAGTTGGGAATTTTCCATCTTTAGGTTTCGAATAAACAAGTTCTGAAACTTGAATGCTCGGAGGAAAAGGAGGTTTAAAATGAGTAATCAATTCTTTTATATCTCTAGTGTGATCTGTTAATTCATTGTTAGAGGAACCAATGAAAAAATAAGTGTGAGATGGGGATAAATTCTCTGAGCTAACAGAAAAGGTATTTGGCGAAGATGATGAGTGAAAATAGGGAAGGAGATTTGAAGAAGATTTCTTCAGTCTGAAAGAAGTTTTCATAATGAATGAAATTTGAAATAATAGTTGAGTTTGGTAGAACATCCTCTATTTATACTATTTCAGAAACTGGAAATTATTTATGACTTTGACAGATTGATTACAAAATAACAAGGTTTTTTGGACTTTTTTAGTTTTTTATATTGAATTCAACTCTTTAATAATATTTATATTTTTAAAAAATTATCTTTAGATCATTTAGCCAAATTCGGAAAGTTGTAACAAGATTTGAAACTATCCGGGTCCTCGGTCCTCGCTCCTCTCTGGGCGCTATAGTGGTTAAAATTCCAGCTGAGGCAACTTCGAATTTTGCTTTTAATCTTCAGTTTCCCCTTAAACTCTTCTAAACGCTGAGAAAAAGTATAAAATTCTGAGAAAATACAGTTTTCCGGATTTATCAATTATTAATTATTCAATGTTTATTATAAAGAAGCTTAAAAAATAGACATCACAAAATTTTCCTTTTTTAAGAAAATTTAATCCAAAAAAGAAAAAAAACAATAGTACAACCGATATTCAATATGGCAATGAGCAAATCCTTAACCCGCAAGTTTCATATCGTCATATGATGATGACAAGTTTTTGGTAGATGCAAGACTTTACAGTCAAAAAACTCTATTTAAACTCAAACTATTATCTAAAAATAGTTTTAAAAAAAGTTGTGAAATTAAATTAGACCTCAAAAATGGAATTTGATTCTAATTGAAACTTCGCCAATATTTTGAAAAGCACGTTTTTTTTGACCGCTTTTAGAAACTTATAAACAAATTTGTAAAAATCTTAAATTCATATGTCCCACAAAATATTTGAAAAGCAGGCTTTTTGCGAATATTCTTTTGTGTTACCATATGGTAAATTTTAGACAAAAAGAATAGGGGAGATCATGTAAAATTTCATGATGTATGGTTTTACAAGAGTTAGAATAACCAATTTTACTAAGAGTTCATTGATAAAAATGGCAATATATTTAAAGTAATTTAAATTCATAAGATACAAAACTTTAATCAGACACAATAGTAAAATTGTATTTGAATGATAAAAGGTAGTTTTTTAGAATAAAGATTTTTATTATGCTGTTGAAAAACTACATTTTTTTAAATCAAATCCAAAATAAGCTTATGACGCTTTTTTACACTCATAAGCCAAATTTTCAAACATTCTTTTTAAGCTTTATCAGAAAAAGGCGTAAAAACTAATTTGATTTCTTATTTTCTTTTAATATTTCAGTGAATTTTTCTACATAATCTTTGTGCAAATTTTTAATGAAACCACTTTCCAAAAAATTGCCAAAAATATATTTAAACAAGACCGATTTTTTATGTTTTAAACCGAGTAAACCATTATAGTGTATTAATTGCAAAAAATTATTTGAATAAAATATATTATAAAACAATCAGAATTTGGGACTTGTTTTAAAAATTGAATCTACGGGCAGATAACTCTGCTTTTTGTTGAGCTTTTTTTAAAAGTAACTCTGGAATTAAAAATCTCCAAGTGACTACAATGAAAGGTTTTGGAAATTCACCCTTTTTACATGATCTCTACCATTGATTCAAAGCCGCCCAAGGAAATATTATCGCGATAGTGTATTAAGCCTAACTTTTTTATTGCACTGAAAATCTAATCGATTAAAAAGCCCCCAGATAAGTGTTTAAAACATACAAACCCCAGTCGACTTGAGATTAATTTTCAGAACATCGATTTGGAACGTCAGAATGGTGATATTCTATAGCGGCTGATCTCGAACTTCTTTTCAAATTTGTTAATATAGGCGAAAATAAAAATCAAAGATGACTTTACCACAGGCCAAAAATTGTCAAAATTCCATTGTTCTAACCCAGCGATCTAATGTTCATAAATATTATGTCGGGTTCCAATTAGAGAATTCGCTTCTAATTTCTTCAATTTTGCAATTTGGGCAAGAAACGTTGACCTCCGTCACGTATTCACATTGAAAGAAAGACAATTTCTTTAAAATTTTGTACTCCGCTAACCCGCCTAAGAACTTTTTCTGTAGGTTTTTGTGTTTATATTTAGAAAAATAAAACAAGTCTTGCTTAGCTTGAACAAAAATTGCTATTAGATTTGGAAACTTTCTTTTCTTTATATCAACTTCACTAGAAAAAAGATATTTCCTTTCATTTTGGCTTGGTATTGGAAATACCGTAAGTTACTGACTTGTAGAACTCCCTTTAATTTATACCCTTTGACGTTAGTCTTTTTTTATATAGCTAAAATGTTTATACTAAAGAGAGCTTTAAAAATTTATCCAAGCTAATCTTCGGAATATATTTCATATCTAAATTTAATTTCTGGAGATTTTAATATTTAGTTTTCTGTATTTTTTTAATGTACACGTAGTAGTTTAAATTACCAAAAAAATATTTCTTATCCTGGTATAATTTTGACAGTTTTTTTAATATGAAAACTTTTTTCGATTTGGGAATGTTTTTACGAGCAAAAAAGTTTTTACATAAAAGCAGAAGAATATTTGTTTAATAAACAATATCTATTATTGAATTTTAAACCATTCCTTTTCGTCTTTGAAAAAAAAAACAAAATTTCAACGCGAAAAAATGATCTCCACTCGTAATACTCCCAGGGAATAAAACTGAAACTCGATGATTTCTTTTTGATATATAAACCCTTTCCACTAAGGTCATTTTCTTACTACGGTCTTTTCCAAGGAGTGAAATGGTCACATAAAAAACCTCTTTGCCCCTTGGTTCTTCGAAAGTGTAATCAATCGTGAAACCAGCTTGACCCTTAAAAAGTGTATTGGATTTTGGATTATCTATTTTATATTTATATTTCCTAGTTAAATTGGTTGAGTAAAAGCGATATTGATCCAAATAAAATTATCACGCAAACGAAAAAGGAAAGGGAAAGAAAATGCGCTGTGTGCATTTTTTTAAACTGAAGCAAAAGTTTCCTATCCTCGAAATTTTCAGTTTATTTCTAGTAATCTTTTTTATTAATTATTTTCAATTTAAGGTGAGGCTTTTAAAACTGGGCGAAAGCCTCATGTTTTCAATTCGTACATTTTATTGATAGTTCACAAGGTTTTTCTATTTTTGAAATTTTGCTGACTTTGTTTTCCATTAAAAATTAGCAAAGTTCTTTATGGAAGCTAGTTCAATAAATCAAGACATATCTTAATTTTTATGGGATTTCATCTTTAATTAAAGCTCGAAATAAAAGGACTCAAGAAAACCGTTTGCCTTTAGCAGAAATATAGATTATCTACTATTTACGTTCAAGATCTTTTTGGTATTTTCCCCTACTTTCGTTTTTAAATTTTCTGCTACTTTCTTCCATTCTTGCCTGTTATCTTTCCCATTATGCCAGTTATCTAAGGAAAATCTGCTTTAAATATTTATATCTAACTGTAATTAACGGTTACACCATCTGAAAACTAAAGATTCGTACATTCTTGAGAAAGTTAGCTTTTTTACGAGAATACAACTGACCAGTCCATTAAAAGGCTGACTATCAGTGAAATCAGAATGTGATGCAAGGAAGACAAAATAAAGCTAAAACTACAAAGATTTTATTGAAATTTAATGAGTTTGCTGATTGCTCCTAACATCTCTTCAACTAAAAATTGACTGGTTAATTTGCGTTTTTTAGGCAAGGAAAAAATCACCTCTTTTTGGAAATCATGACAAAAAATTTTTTTTTGCAACTAACCAAATATGGTAATGGGTGAAAAGAATTCCAAAAATATCAAAGTGAGATAATTCCTTACTACGTGTTTTAGTAATTTCGTTCAAAAAGTCTTCTTTTCCATAAACGTAACCATTAAACACAAAATGATTGATTCTTCCAATTAGGCTTGAAAATGGTTTTTTGCAATTTCGATCATGTTTAAAAGAATGTTTACGTTCATCAACCCAAAAATTTTCATAAAAAGAAGCATCCCTTGATCGATAAGTTTAGCTTGATCAATTTCGAGATAATTTAATACTCTAATTTCAATTATATTTTTTAATGCTGGTATGGGAGAAGCTACTACAAAATTTTCAAATTCAATTTTTTTAAAAGATTAAAATTCTCATGGCCTAAGTTATGCTAAAATTAGCTGTCAAAGCGAAAATATTTGACGTGTTTGTAGAATCTGCAAAAATTATATTACGATGACCATTAAATAAAAGTTATATCTTTAAAGAAAAGATATGGTAAAAAATTTTCCAAGATTTGATATACGTTGAATACAGGATATTATTAAGGTTTGGGAGATAAAAAGTTCATAAACTTTAAAATAGAGTTTCGGATTGCGGCTAATGCATTCTAATCATGAAATTTGTGAAACCGCCAATTTCCTCAAAATATTTTATACTCAATCCTTCTATGTTTCTTTGATTTAAGTTAAAAGCATCAACTGACTGGTTCAGTTTTTTGTATATAAATGTATGTATGTATGAATAACTTTTTTTCTTTACGACTTTTAAGAAAAGGCTAAATCATCATTAGTTTTACCTTGAAACAAACCATTTTTTTTAAAAAAAGTTTGAGAATTGTGAAATTGATCTCATTTTATGTAAGGCCAAAAAAGAAAGCATACTACGCATCAAACTAGCAAATTAAATAAGAAATAAAGAAAAAAGTCAAATCATTGGATAGTCATATATATACTAAATCTTCGGATTAAATCTACTTCGGTTTAAGGAGTTTTAAACCACGCGATAATCAGTTTAATGATTAAAATAAGTGGTCTTTGTTGTTAAATTTAAACATGTATTATAAAAATTATTGGTAAGAAATATTTATCCTATAAAAAAGAATAAAATTAAATTATAATATTAATATTAATCAAACTCGACAAATTGAACAATTTGAGGTTAATTCATTTATCTTTTTTTCAATCATTTACTCAAAATTAGAAACTTTTATACTATTTTCATTACAATTTTTCTGTTTAATATATGTAAGTGCAGTATCTAATTTTTCAATTTCAACTTTTTCAGGATCTTCTACACTATCAACAATTTTGATAATTTCTTCATCAAACGATATGGCTTTCATTGGTATTCTTAAAAATTGTTGTGTCTAACAATTTACAGTCTTTTCTTCAATAACAAGTATTGAGGAAAAGCAATTGGAAGTAGCAAAAATAGTTGAACTGTATCTCCGATTCCTTAGGACTCATGATATTTAAGGGATAAATTTCTTTGAAATTTTTCATCTACAACATCCTTCAACCAACAACCTTACTCATTTACTACATTCGAAAAATTTAAAACCTTTGAAGTGCATTTTCAAAAAAAATTCAAATTTGACATCTGTCCAAAACTTTAAATTTGTAAAAATTTTACATTACCTTCTCCTGAGTTGAAATGAAAATAAATTAAAGAAACTATTTTTAAGAATGAGCGCAGAAGAGTTCTTCTGGCTTACTCACAATTTTTCTATCCTTTGAACTTTTTCATTGTCTTTTGGACAAAAGAAGTCTAAGCTTCAGTCTAAATAACACCTTAACCGATGACGGCGATAGTACACTTAATAAACGCCTTGTCCACGCACAAATTACTTATTACAAAGGCTATGTTCTTAAAAACGCTGCATGCTACGAGCATGGCATGATTACTGCAATGTCAATCGAAAGATTATAAATGCATTGAAGTTAAACATCATGTCAAATCTGTCAAATCTATTGTAGTTAAAGTCTTTGATATACGCGGTAGTTGTCCGAATAAGCAAAATTTTGTTTTAACCAGAATAGGTTTTTCCAAATTAGCTCAACCTGAAAAAGGTTGTATCAATATTGTCTGAAGGCCAAAACCAAGATGTCCCACCAAGGTGCTTGGCCCCGTTTCGAGCAAAACAAGTGCAAATGAAATGTTGAATAGCTTAATTTGCTGCGTTGAGACGGTTTTTAAACCTCATTTAGATATTTTTAATGCTTCACATCTTTCTTTTAATATCAACTAGACTAATTTCTGGGTTTCTATTTGACACATTGAGAGAGAATTCATTCCATTAAATGAGCCTAAGCTCGTTTTTAATAAAATAAATTTCTTCGATCTTTTATTTAAAAAAATATAGTAATTTAAATGTTTTGAGGCTTCACGTAATCACTTAATGAATCTGTACCAAATTTTTGATATTTTAATTTTTTTTTGAATATATTCGTCATATCTCCAATAAAATAAAGAGATTATATGTTGAGATTTAGAAATTGATTTAATTTTTCTGAAAACATGTGAAAT
>JAAOMT010000094.1:128519-246584 GCA_016748015.1 Geosiphon pyriformis
ATTTCACATGTTTTCAGAAAAATTAAATCAATTTCTAAATCTCAACATATAATCTCTTTATTTTATTGGAGATATGACGAATATATTCAAAAAAAAATTAAAATATCAAAAATTTGGTACAGATTCATTAAGTGATTACGTGAAGCCTCAAAACATTTAAATTACTATATTTTTTTAAATAAAAGATCGAAGAAATTTATTTTATTAAAAACGAGCTTAGGCTCATTTAATGGAATGAATTCTCTCTCAATGTGTCAAATAGAAACCCAGAAATTAGTCTAGTTGATATTAAAAGAAAGATGTGAAGCATTAAAAATATCTAAATGAGGTTTAAAAACCGTCTCAACGCAGCAAATTAAGCTATTCAACATTTCATTTGCACTTGTTTTGCTCGAAACGGGGCCAAACACCTTGGTGGGACATCTTGGTTTTGGCCTTCAGACAATATTGATACAACCTTTTTCAGGTTGAGCTAATTTGGAAAAACTTATTCTGGTTAAAACAAAATTTTGCTTATTCGGACAACTACCGCGTATATCAAAGACTTTAACTACAATAGATTTGACAGATTTGACATGTTGTTTAATTTCAATGTATTTATAGCACATTCTAATCTGTCATCAAGTGTACTATCACCGTCATCGGTCAAGGTAGTATTTAGACTAAAGTTTAGACTTCTTTCGTCCAAAAGGCGATGAAAACGAGAGAAAAATTCCAGAGGATAGAAAAATAATGAGTAAGCCAGAATAACTCTTCTGCGCTAATTTTGTAAGAATGGTTTTTTTGTTGAATGAGAGAAGCTACTACAAAATTTTTAAAAGATTAAGCTTCTTCAGGACTTAAGTTATGCTAAAATTAGCTGTCATACGAAACATTGACGTGTTTTTAGAATTTGCAAAATAAAATTACGGTGACCATTGATTAAAAGTTTAATCGATGATAAGATTTTATATATGATGAATAGAGTATATTATTAAGTTTTGGAGTATTCAATTATAAAAAGTTCACAAACTTTAAAATAGAGTTTCGGACTGCGGTTAATACATTCTAATCTTGAAATTTTTGAAACCGCCAGTTTCCTCGAAAATATTTTATGCTCAATCCTTCTATGTTTCTTTGATTTAAGTTAAAAGCATCAGTTTTTTGTATATAATTGTATGCATAAACGTATACCTGTATTTATTTATGATTGTTTTGTTTTAAAAAGTTTGAGAATTTTGAAATTGATCTCATTTTATGTAAGGCCAAAAAAGAAAGCATGCTAAGCACCTCAAACTAGCAAATTAAACAGGATATAAAAGAAAATTTATCCATATTTCACACTTTTTATCTTTGAAAAACATTTGATGGTGAACCTCAGTTTAAATCGCGTTAGCGTGTAATTTACAGAGTTTGAATGGTCATCCTGAGAGGATATTGTGAAATTCAAGTTTCATTGAAAAAAGTCAAATCTTTGGATTAACGAATTTTTTTTCATAAATAAGTCTTATAATAATCGTTATTGTTGATATTATTGTTATTGTTAATATTGTTGCTATTGGAGATATATTATCGTTATTATTTGTATTATAATTGTTGTTAAATGTATAAATGTATCATAAAAATTATAGGTAAGAAACCTTAATCCTAGCTTTTATCTACAAAAAAATTTATAAAAAATAAAATAATTTAAAAATAATATTAATATTAATCAAACTCGATAAATTTAAAATTCAAAAAATAAGTAAATTGAACTATTTGAGTTTAATTTATTTATCTTTTTTTTTTAATTTATTTTATTTACTCTCCATCTAGCCATTTAAAAAATTTTATATTACTGAATGAATTGTTTAGACTTTCAAATTTTCACAAAATCTTGTAATATAAATATTTTTATTAAATAAAAAATTAATATAAAAATTACTAATTGTGAAAAATTATTTAAATTCTTTTAGAAAACTTTTATTCTAAAATAAATTTTCATTTAATTGTATTTAAAAAGCTAATATTTAATAATTTTCACGGGAAAATTCAGTTATTATGAGGAGGTTTATTGAAATTAACTATGGTAGCTATTTTAGTTGGCTGAATTTTTTTAAATATCGTTGATACAAAATTGTCAATTGGTTTTCACTAATGATTGTATAATTATATTAAACATTTGTTCTATTATTAGAGTAAAGCCACTATATTAGTGTATTTAAATTTTCAAAAGACAACTGTAAAGATGATATATTTTAAAGGTTTGTTGTGATAAACAACTTTGATTGTTTTAAGAGTCCCGAAAATATTAAACGTAGATAAGTAAAATTGTGTTTAAAATTGATCTCGTTACTTTAATTACATGCCCTACTTTTTTAATCTTTTTATGCCACCCTAATAGGTAAAAAATTTTTCAATCCATTTCAAAATTGATTTTATAAAATTTCCAATTTAAAATAAACTTTATTTTTCTAAAAAGATGGATAAAAGTTAAGGATATATGAATAATCAAAGATATTAAAATTAAATTTTTATAATAAAATAAAAACGAAATATTTAATTATTATTCTATCTCTTAGTACTCCCAGAGAGTTTATGCCCTTTAGTTTGTTCCCAATTGCTAATTCCAATTTTAAAATAAAGAAAATATTGATCTGGAACCTTGTCTATTAGTTGACCTATATTGCATTCCTAAAATAGATAGCACAACCTTTTCAGTTTTCTGATTTAAAATATTTCAAATTTGTACTGACCTTATTCTCCCTATAATCTATTTCCCTTAGGACATATGGGTATTGAGAACAATCACAATCCCAATATTTCTCTTGACACTCAGTACAATCACACGTGCCTAATGGCTCTATCCAGATCTCATGACTAAAATGCTTCCACCCCATTGAAGCTAATGGAAAGTGTGGAACATGATCGTTTCCATAAGTGATGCGTTAAAAGTATATTGCTTTTTTCGCGCTTATACAAAATTCCGGGTTCCCAATTCTCGGAGCCCCCAAAAGTAATTAGCGTAGATATCAAATGGTCATATTTTCGATTTCATAATCTTCCTTTACCAACAGATAACCAGCAATTGAAGGGTATGCTATTATGTTGAAAAATACAATTTATCTTATTAAAAGCTAAAATAGAATTCAATTTAACTTTTGATTACTAAAAATATAGAAATATTTAGGTAACAAACCTCCACCAAGACCATGCTCAATAAAAAAAATTTCCCGTTTACGTTTATAGCTCTTTTTAACTCAGGGAATAGTAGTTCTACTCCTTTAAACAATTGTGAATCAACAAGTTCTGTGGTCTTGGGTAAATACGGTCCCACTCTAGAATTTTGGCTGCGTTAATGTTGGATTTCTTGAACTCAATTTTTGCCTTGTTAATTTCTTTTGGGTAAAAGAGAATGTGTTGAGGTTATTTTGGTGAAAAAATAGGGATCTTACTGGGCCGACAAATATTATTTCTAAATCAATAAACTTCTATTCGCAGTCCTGAAAGCTCATTTCCAACCAGACAGGTCCATGTACTAAAACATCTTCTTTTTAGAAAATAGTCTTAATATTTGACTATTTGGCTATACAATAAAAATACCTTTTATTTCCAAACCAGGCACTTTTGAACCAATGTTATTTAGTACCTACACAGTATACAAAATTTATCAAACTTGGCGTTTTGAGCAGGCGTGGATCAAAATCCCCAAATTCGAATGACACTTTAAATTCTGGTTGTAAACGTCTTATAGCTTGATTCTTATTTAGTGAAAATTCTGTAAGATTCATCCGCTTCATTATAATTGAAAAATCTTCATTTTTATCTAATTTTTGAGCGAACTTTATCTTTTTAAAGCCTTTTATCAAAATTTTTTGGTTTTCTTGCATCAAAAAATAAAAATATCAATGGCATGAAAGTTGCCATTATAATTTTAGATCTGCTTTGAATGTGGAGTTTAAAATGCATTTCAATTTAATTTTAAAGGATGAATACAATGCGAGATATATAATCACCAAATGTGTGTATTCTCTATAAACTTTTAGAAACTAAAATTCAATATATTTTAGCTTTAACTAACTAAGAATATTAATTTTGAGATTTTTATGCTAAAATAAAACCTATCAAATGCATTAATTCAAAACACACCTACGATCCTGGCACTTTCGAATATTATTCACACTTTTATCTTTTGAATGAAGCAGTTAGGTTTATCCGTTTAGTTTGAGTCTGGGTATTTCAAGGCTGAATACGACCCGAAAGTTTCAGGATCATAGATGTGTTTCAAATTAATGAATTTAATAGGATCTCTTTTAGCATTAAAGATCTCAGAGATATTGAAAGAAAGAAAGAAAGAATAGATGAATAAATAAATGCATAGATCTCGTTAAACTGTAATAATATTTATTATATTCGTAAATAAGATCATAATTTATTTTTTGGAATACTCACTTTAATATCTGGGTAAAAAATAATCATTTATGCTTGTTTAATTTATTATTTTTAAACCATTAAAATGTAGTTAGTTAATTTGTAAACTTTAATAAAAAATTTCATTATCATAGCACACCAATTAAAATAAAATTTACGTGAGTCTTTTTGTTTTTAAAGAAATATTTTCACATTAAAACTGAATTGGTACCATCTGCTCGTCATGCAGATTTCAAAATCTTTGTTTTCTAAGTCACTATTAAATGCGTTTTAGCACATAGGTGCATTATAGGCTAGAATATTGCTTTTCTATCAAAAGATTAAAGTTGTCCGAGTATTATCTAGACTCTTGGCTAAATACTCCAAAGTTTGAAATTTAATAAAGAGCTATTTAAAGAATAGTCATTAGAGGTATTATATAAACTTTTCAAATAATAGAGAATTTATAAAGGAATGTGCCTGGCACAATTCAGGAAATAGCAGATTCTTTTTCTTTCGAATATCGAGTTATTTTAATCGCTACATCCTTGAGGAGACATTAAGAAGCCAAAATACGGTCCTACATGGGCAGTTGTTGCTCTTTCCGGAAGCTGACCTGGTTGTTTTTCAAATTTTAAGTTACAATCCTATGAAAAAATGAAGCGATCAGTGAGAGACGAGCCATATTTTCAAATTTTCAAATTTCATAAAACCTTATTCTCAAATCCGAATGGGGGTTTTATACATAAGTGAATTTCAGGTATTTCCACGTCGTCTGGAGCAAAACAGTCGCAACCATTATTGGAAGGGATCCAAACTTCAAGTGGAAGGTGACTCAAATATTTATGTCCAAAAAACAAAGGAACATAATCGTTACCAACTGTAAAGCGCAGATTTTGAAATAGGCTCACTATATTGTTAGCAAAAAAATAATTTCCTATACGTGGAGCACCATAGGTAGCTAAATAAAATTGTCGTTTGGGCCACCTGCTCTGGAAAATTATTGCTGCAAAAGTTGCCAATACTAATAAAGAACAAATTAAAAAGCTCAATTCGTTAAAAAAAATTATGAAAAAGGGTTTTCTATTAATTAAAATTTTCACCTGCACCGCCTCCATGTCCAGTAAAAATGAAACCATGATGATTATATAAGACCTCATTTACATATCGTTTCAATCTTTCAAAAATCTCATTATTCATAAGATTCCAATATTTTCTATAAAATTCTTCCACTACTTGAGCCTTTCTCGAACCAGGAAGTAATATCAGCTTTGGTTTTTGACCCATGTTAACAAGTTCATCATATGTTAACTCTGGAGTTTTGAATCTTGCTACTATTGAATTTCCCGACCATCTTTCTGTGAGATCTTGATATGGGGAATATATTTTTTCGGGGGCATTATCTATCCAAGCTATTGAAAAAAATTATTCGCAAAAATTTATTATTATTATTATTTCTTGAAAAGTGACAAACGTTAGTTACCATAGATTCCAGGTGCAAGGATTATATCTGGTTTATCTAAACAATATACTTCCTGCGCAAGTTTGGTCACCTTTAAGGAAAATGATATATATTGTGGAGTGAGCTTTGTGAATGTATCATCAAAGATTCCTCTGCGTGAGTAATTTTTTTGTAGAATTTGAAAAACGCTGGATGTCTGATTAAATAAAATAATTTTAGGAAATGGCTTTGGAATATCTGAATGTGTTTTCCCTATATTGAGTGGGGTTGAGAAGGTTATAGAATAAGATTTTATAAATTTATTGCATAAAAAGTATGAGTTTCCATAGAACAACGAACTTATAGCAGAAAATATTAAGCCTAGAAATATTATGGAAAACATATTTTGAATATTCCTCATGATTACTGATTTTTTCAACTAAAAATATAGCTTTAATATAGGCCTTTTTTAACTACTAGGGAATCGATATCAAAATTTGGTAATCTTTGAAATAGATACTAAAAATTTAATATTCCGGAAACATTTTTCCAGATCCAAACAAAAACTTTTGATTGACCAAGTCTCTTACGATTTTCATTTCATTTCTCGATGAATGAGAAAGATTAATGATTTTTTGTAACCAGTTATTATTTTGAGAGTTACTCAATTTTTGTAGCAATCAATTTTTAACTTGGGCTTGTAGCACTATGTTGCTGTAACCTTTTCTTCTAATTGCAATATCTAAAAGTTATGTTAGACTCGGGTTGCAAAAATGCTGAATACTTTCTGTAACATATAAAAGCAAACTAGAATTTAGAGAAATTTAATTTTCAAAAAACCAAATTTTGAAAAATTCCTATCATCAGAGCTTTCTATCGCTGCTCTGGCAGGTACCCCATTAGCAACAGGATATCTTGATGCAAAATATTCATTTTAAAGAGATTTAGAAACTACAAGAACTTTTGAAACCCATGATTGGATTGAACGAAACGTAATCTAGAACAGATTTTTGTTCTAGTGGTGAGAATTTCAACTAATTACTACTTATTTACGGTCTAGGTATGAGAAATTGAATTCAACTGAATGTGCATTGGGATATTTGTCCTTCAACTTATTGCAAAGAAATGACCAAATAAAGAGACCCTTGTATTTCAGGAAAGAAGTTAAACGTATGCTGAATGTGAATAAGGTAAATTTACCATGTAGTTGCTTTCTACTCTCTGATTTTCGGGCCTTCGTATCTATTTTATTGCTTCGATATTGAAAGAAATTAATAATATGTGAAGAAAATTCAAAAAGATTTATGTGTACTCAAAGAAACACATTTTATTTTAACATTTCCACATCGATTGGGCCTTATCTCAAGGAATAAAGCCAAAGGATGTGCAAATTCTTACAATATGTGATAAGTTTTTTTCAATTATTTATCACTGTTCTCAAAAAAATTTAGATGTCATTGCAATATAAATGAGCAATTCAAACCTGCTCCTCTTTGTATTCTCTGCCTTGGTAAAAATTGGGACCAAAGCCTCTTTGATCAACACTAATTTGCAAAATAAAATTCAAAGCCAAAGTTGTAGTGACTAGTGAAGACTTGATAGGAAATCTAAAAATCCTGGAGTGAACTCGATGTTTTTGTCAAAAACATTAATTAATAAGCACATTTATGTTAAATTTTGTAAATTGAAAAAAATAAATTATTTCACTTTCACTTTTTTTTAACATATTCATTGAAACCCCATTTAAAAAACTATTATTATTTGCTCAGTAATAATAATAATAATAATAATAATAATAAATAGTTTTTCTAATATATTTAAGAAATAATGCACTTTACGGATCCATATTAATTATGCAATTCAAAAAAAAATTATTTTAATTTCAAGGATGTCTAATCCATTGGAATATCAAAGTTTGGCCAAATCAACTAGTTATACAAGTAGTGTTTTAAATTTGCAAATTTTTGAAGTAACAAAAAGTTAGTTCATCTAAATTATAAGTGGTAAACTTTATAATTAAATATTCTATTGGTTAATTTTATAAGCGAAACTTTCTTTTATTTTAATTTTCAAAGATCATTTTTAAAACAGAAATTATTCACACCCAATCACTTATCATGATCGATAATTTTCATAGCAAAAAGTATATGGCTAATGGACTTTGTTCAATTCATTCTTCTGGTATGGTTCATCGTAACCTACACTCAGGCAACATCTTACAAATTTGATAATCAATTTATAAATATTGGAGACCTCGGTTTATGTCAACCAGTAAACCATGAAGCAACAACAACAACAAAGAAAAAAAGATATATGGAGTGATTCCATACATTCAACCAAATGTTTTAAGAGGAGAAAAGTTTACAAGACCTGGTAATGTTTATAGTGTTGCCATGTTGTTTTGGGAATTAGCAACAGGAAAGCCTCCCTTTCATGATCTTTCTCATGATCTCGATCTGATATTTGACATTGTTTTTAATGGTATGAGATTTGAGATTACTTCCCCTCTTATTTCACCTTCAATTACCGAAATAATTGAAATGTGTTGGAATGTTAATCCTAAGAATTGTCTTACTACAAAAGAAGTTAGACAGAAGTTGAATAAAATTTTGTGTAGGAATTTCAAGTTTTTAGAATCAGATAAATATGTAAAATAAATGGTAAAAAACAACTCGGAAACAACAACTCCAATGCACATTCATTCAGGAGTAGTTTATACAAGTCATGTTTTAAGTCGGCGAAGGATTGAAGAATTAAAAGGTTAGTTCATATAAGTTATAAGTTATAAGCATTTTAATTGATGAATCTATTAAATAAATTAATATGCTAACTTTCTTTTATTGGAATTTTCAAATAGACTTTATCTTACCCTCTGTAAAATAGTATTTTTATATTTATCTCGAAAATGATTTTTTAACATTACAGGAAATTGATTTACGTTGCTAATCTTTGAATGGATAAAGCGTGACTTTTGACGGATTAAAATTTTGGTCAAAAATCTAAATTACTGTAAAAGATTTGGATTATACAATAAAATGTATTTGAGAAATAAGTAATAGTTTAATGAACAGCTTATAAAAATTGTAACAAAGATTAAGGGCATTTTCTGGTTTACGCCATGAAATAATAGTGATGAGAAAGTCTTTTATTTTGAGAAAAATTTAAAGTTTTTAACCAATTGATGATTTCGATGTTTTAAAAATGCAATGTTAAAAACTCGTATTCAATTATTGGATAATAACGTCAGGTCTTGATAAGGTGAGAAAAACTAGCATCGAAATTTTTTTTTTCGAAATTGATGATTAAAAGGCTTCATAATTACAAAAAAATATATCTTATAGAATCAAAGATTATTATCCAAACAAGTTATTACAATATTCACGATCAATTTAATAAACTTTTTTTTTCGATTCCCAAAAAAAGGCTTGTTAATATGGTATTCGAAGTTTTTAAGCTCTATTGTGAAATATGGGTTACAAAACTTTTATCCCGAATATCCACAACAAATTCCGGCTTTTTCCTAATCTTTAAGTAGACTTTTTCTATAAGAAATTTTTTGAATATTTAATTGAAAAATTTATAAGCCTAATATTCTAGACTTTGATCTTTTCAGAACATGACATACGTTTCGAATCAAAAATTTTGAGTCTAGGCTATTCCGTCACATTTATTTTAAGAATAACTTTTAAACAAGCTATCAACCACATGTCCACTTTAGAAAACCTCATCCTAAAAATCAATCAATATAAATGAAAGAATTGAAATTATTTCTTATAAAGTTGGAAATTTTTCTTGATAAAACAATTAAGAAAGTTAAAATGTTTAATTTAATATTGTTTAATTCATTTAAATTATAGATTTTGTGAAAAAAAAATATGTTTAAATATGTATATATTATAATTTATAATAATAGTTAAATTATATTTTATTAAAGTATTTTTTTAATATTTAAAGTCTTATTACTATTTAATACAATCCAAAAATTTAATGTTTTAAAATAAACATAATTTATGTACTTTTTTATATATATTAAACACAAATTCAATTAAAACTAATTATAATAAATTTATAGAAGAAAACATATCTAAAAACATTATCTTTTGCATAATTACAACCAAATTATTACTATTAAAAACCAAACCAGTTAACTATATAGCAGTTTTATTTGTATTAAATTTAATATTAAGAGTTTATAACTCTTAAAATAATATTATCTTAACAAAAAATTTTTATTAATAGGAGAATTTAAATTACTATTAATTATGTTATCATTAAAAAACCCTATTTACATCATATTTTATTTTAATATTAATAATATTTTTACTCAAATTATCAATAACTTTCTTAAAAATTCTTTCTTTAATTTCTTTATTTAACAAAAAACTTTAACTAACTTTGCAATTCAAAGAACTAAAACATTAATAAATTTAATAACAAATCTAATTAATAAAGTTAATTTAGCCAATTTGAATTTCAAAAAACTAGTCTAAAACCAATTACAAAATTAATAAATATAGTAATAAAAAAAATTCAAATATTACAAACTAAACAAAAATTTTAAAAAGAAAAATAAAGACATTTTGTAATTTAAAATCAAATAATTTAAATCTTGGCACTTAAAATAATGTTAACATTAAGAAATTTTTTGCCAAATATAATTTTTTCTTAACATATTAGTTTTAATAATAACAGTATTTAAATTAATCTTTGATTATTTATCTAAAAAACTAATAAACTAATTTTAAAAGCTATATAGTTAAAAAAATATTATGTAAAGTAATGATTTTTTTTTAATTAAACACAAAAAAACTCTGATATTATTTTTTTATCAAAACTAATTAATAAGCAAAAGCTATTATAACAGCAATATAAAATCTAAAATAAATAATAGCATATTGTTAAATATTAATAAACTTTAATTTAATATTAAAAACTTTATTAAAAACACTAAAGCATTTTTACAAAGCAATAACAATAAAAAAAATATAAATTTAAAAATTACTAAAAAGCCTAAAATATAAACTCTATACAAAAAAGTTTAATATTGTTCTTAATAATTAATTTTAAACCAGAAAAAAAATACAAAAATAAAACACAGTTTTAATATAAGTTATTTTAATCTTTACAGCTTTATTAAACATCAAAATAATAGTTATTTATTTAAAAATTTTTTGATAAATTTCTTAAAACACTATTTTTAAAAAACAAAAAAGTATTTTAATTTTTATTTAATTATTCTAATAAGTTAATTATTTAAAGTAATATATAAAATTATAATTTATTTAACTTTTAAAATCAGTAAAATTTAATTAAATTTAATATATTAAATAATATAACTAAAAATTAATTCAAAATAAAATAAGCTAATATGTTTCTATTATTATTATTTAAAATAAACAATCAATTACCATTTATAATCCTAATAGAATTAAATATTATTAATATTATAAAACTAGCAAAAAAGCCAAAAAACAGAAAAAACTAAAGTTTTATTTTTTATAAAAGAAAAAACAACTTTAAATATTAAAATTAACACCAAAAACACCGAAAAAAATTTTAAAAAATTTTTATTAGACATAATAAAGATTTGATATAAATTTTTTGTTAATTTGGCTTTTTTAACTATTTAAACAGCAATAAAAAAAATAACTTTATTATTAGTTTTTTATTTAATATTATAAAACTTTTAAAAAAATAAAATTACATTAAAACTATTTTAAATAGGTTTTTTTAAAAAAAGAAAAACTTTTAACCAAAATAAAAATAATGTTTTAAAATTACCAAAAAATTATTTTATTATTATTTTATTTAAAAAAAGTACTTTTATAAATTATATTATTATATAAAAAACTTTTTCTTTTCTAAATTTTCTAATCAATTAAAATAAAGAGTAAAAGTTTTAAATATTACTTTGCTTATAATAATTAATAAAGTTTTAATAAGAAAAAATTTTTTGTTATTAAAACAACTAGACAAAACATCTTAACAATATTTTTTTAAATTATTAATAGTAAAAAACTATTTTTGGCAGTTTTTAAAACATTTTTTTATTTTTAATAAATGATTTTTTTTAATCAAAATTTTTTTCAAAAATATATTAAAATTAGTTTTAATATTGTTTTTACTTTTTTAAAAGCTTTAAATTTTTTAATAATAAATTAGTTAACAAGCTAATTTTTTTTGCTTTATTATTATCATTACTATTACTTTGTAAATAGCCAAAACGACTAAAAATTCCAAAAAACAATAATAGTTACTTGTATTTATTATGGTTACACCAAATTTTTTTAACAACATCTAATTTTCTTTTTAATATAAATAATAACAATAAAAATATGATTTTAAAATAAATTATGATTAATTATTAATTATATTATTAAATATTATATCTTTTAACAGATTATTATTAGTTCTAAAAACAAAACAAAACATGTTTTTAAATATATTTTTATTTAAATAATTTATTATATTACTTGATTTTAAGGATTAAATTAATCAAATAAAAACAAAATTAATTTTTTTTGTTTTTTAATGTTGTTTTTAGTAGTATTTAAGAAACAATTTTTAATTGTCAAAATTTTTTGAATAGATGGTTTTTATTTTTGTGTTTTTTACTACATTCAAAATTAAATTGGCTTTAATTAATTTTTTGTTTAAGTTATTATCTGGTTTTGTTAAATTTAATTGATTTTAAAAGATAATGTTAAGTTGTTTTGTATAAATTTGCTTCTAAGATTTTTTTAGTTATTATTGTTAAAGTTTTTATTAGTAAATTTGTAGCAATATATTATTATATATTTTAAGAACTCTTTTTTTGTAATTATTGTTTTTTATAACTAGTTTATGTAATTAAAAAGATAATATTAGTATTTTTTTTGTTTAACTAAAAAAAATTATTACTTTAAAATATTTTTAAGACTAAACTGCTTAATTTTTTCTTTAATTATATTGTTTTTAAAATTAATAATTTAATTTTTCAAGTTAATAATCATATTTGTTTTATTTTTTACTTCTAATTTTTATTATTGTCAATATTTTGTTATTATAATCTTTAAGTTTTTGAAAATTTTAAATTTTGTTATTTTAAAAACTGATACTTTAAATAAAAATTGTATTTAATAAATAATTTTTAGATGTTATTATTGCTGTAAATATTAAAAATTAAATTATTTAATTGTAAATTATAATGTATTTTTATTTTTTTCTAAATTTGCTCTTAAGTCTATTAATAATTTTACTGCTTTTATTTTGTTTTTTGTTAATATAAAGTTTTATGTTAAAGTTGTTGTTTTTCTAGTTTTTTTATTGTTATGTTTTTGGTTGTTTTTATTATTAATTCGTATTTAATTTAAAATTAAATTTTTTGTAATCTTAGATCTTTAATTTAACTATATTAATTTAGTTTATTATTAAATCTATTGGTTTTTTAATTATTTTAGTTACTATTTTTTTGGGTAAAAATATACATAAAAATCACAAAATAAAAAAAATTAAGTTATTATAACAAATATTACTGAAAAATTTACTTATTTTTTGGCTGGTTTTTTTAAAAACTTTGCTAATTTTAAAACTAAAATAAAATTTAGTAACATAAATAAATATAAAATTGGTATTATTAAAATATTTTTAAATATTAATAATATTATAGATTAAAATAACAAGCTAATAAATAACAAACAAAACAGAATTATATGATAATAAAATTAATTAAAAAAAACTTAACTTTAAAAAATAAATTAAATTAATATAAATTTAATATATAAGATTAGTTTTATAAATATTTTAGTTATTATTTTTTTTAAAAAATACTAAAAATAGAAAAAAAGTCTGGATTTTTAACAAAAAATAATACATTAATATAATTTTATATTTTATATTAATGCTTTTAAGATTTAATATCAGATATTAATTATATTTTTTAATAATATTTATTCAATAATTTTCAAATCTAAAAATTATATATAAATATTAACAATAATTTTTTATTTACAAATGTTTAAATACTTGAAAAAATTAGAAAAAATAAATAAATAATATAAAAAAAATTGAATATTTAGAAGAAATTTTTATTATTTTAATATCTTGTATTTTTTTAATATGTTTTTTTATAGCTAAAAAACTTATTACTTATATAATTATTTAAAATAATCAAATATTTGATTAGTAATTAAGTCAATAATTAGATTAATAATTAGATTAATAGTTAATAAACAGATTATTAATTAAGTTATTAATTATTATTTAAAAATAAAATAGCTAATTATATAATATTAGTAATTAATATATGTAATAATTAATAAAAACTATAATTTTTAATCATAATATTATTTTTTTAAAAAAAATTAAGCTTTAACAAAATTAAAACTATTTATAAAATATTTTAATAAAAGAGTTTTATTTAATTTAAAACTAACTAACTTGGTAAAATTTTTTGTTAATAAGATATATAAAATTTAAAATAAAATAAGCTTTGTATTTATTTATTTATTTAATGAGTATAGCTTAACTATTATCTAATATACAAAAACAAAGCAAAATAAATCAAACTAAACATGGCTTATGTGTTGTTTATACATTACCAGCCATTTGGTCTAATTAAGACAATACTATATACTAATAAAAACTCTTGTATTATTATTCAAATTAAAAAAAAACAAACACTGTCTTTATAAGCCAAAACTGACAGCAAAAAATTCAGTGATACCAAGCAAGTGAACCACTTCTTTAGACAGAAAACTGAACAAACCATATAATAAAACAAAAACCTTCCCTATATTATAAATTAGGCTATTTTTATCTATATTTACCCTAAACTTAGATCTTAACAGCCAAAAATTACTATAATAGTCATCAGCCAAATAGCAGACAAAATTAACTACCATTAACATTGCTTTTTTTTATTAGTAAAAACAGATACTGTTTTATCAACCCATTTTTTAAAAACAAAATCTTTGTACAAAACAGTATATATATTAATATCAAAAGCTTCTAAAAGAATATGTAACACCAAAGATAATATTAGAAGATGATTTTTTACCAAGGATTTCCACAATTTAATATAACTAAACAAAATATCAGAATGCACAAAAACATCCACAGAGCAAGTAAAAACATAATTAGATAATTCTATATTATTATACATCAAACACAAAACACTTAAATAATTTTTGTTATATAGTTTTTTGCAAACAGCCACCAGCAATCTTTTGTGAACAGTTTTTATTAGATATGTATGTAAAGTAGCTGATTTTTTACTGGTAAATCTAACCTAGCATATAAGAGTTTGAATGTCATACTAAGGCAATATATATCTAATTCATGTATCAAATAACTAAACTGTCTAAAATATCTGCACCAGGACTTACTTTCCATAAAATTCAATATACAGTTCAGTAAATATTTCAAATAAAATGGTAAGCATTACCCAAAACAACCAAACTATTCATAACAAAAAACTTTTCATAAATTTTAATAAAAAAAACCAGACTTGACTGTGCTGTAACACAAGTCAAAGCATCTGTATAATAATTATTTATAATGTCTAAATAATTTTTTATCTTAACTTACTTAACTGAAATGTTTTTAGACTTAATCAAATTAGCAATATAATGCCTTTCTATTTAATACTTATTATGAAAGTTAGGCCAACTCTGTTTACATTCCGACAAACATATAATTAAAGCTGCTTGGCTATCTATATGTAAGACAACTATGCAAGATAAGAGAACACACTTCAAAGTCAAAGCTATTATCTGCAATTTTGATAACATAAAGAACAGCAATCTATGCATCTTAATACCAATATTTATTTCAATCTCAGAGAAGTAAGCTGTTGCTTCACAAGCAATGTCTTTTGTACTCAAATTTTTCAGTAAATCATCAGTGTAAATATTTATTGCTCCAGCCCAAATCTTATATAAACGTTTATGAACATCTAAGAAATTGTCTAAGCAAAAAAAGTTAGAATAGTTTAAGTCAGTAACACCACCACTAGATCTTAATTAGCAATCATTTATATATGTTAATGCCTTATTGAACCAGACTGGTACTGGATCTCTTAAACTCAATTTTTTTCAACACCAAAAAATTCTCCAATTCATAACTAAACCATGTTTGGTCAGCAAACAATCTCCAAAGGCTACACTAAAATATTTCAAAGAATGTATTACATTAAAATAGTAGGTCTCTTCAAAAATTTTTAACATCAAATAGCAACCAAGACCACAAAATACATAAGATAAAATATTAGCCAAATAGATTTTAGTGTCCAAGAAAATCCTTATAATTTTCACTAAAAAATTATTTATAGAATTGACTTTTAGCTTAATCAAAAACACAAAAAATTCAGAGATACTTATATAAAACTTACAAATCTAAAGCATAATGTTCAAATAAATGGCCAAAAATCTTAGATGAGTTAGAAAATTCAATTACCAAAGCAACTTTGGCTTTAGTCTGTATTTGCTCAAAAGACTTCAAACTATAAAGAAAAGAATAATATAAAACTTTATTAGAAAAATTCTTTGACAGATAAGTCTTAAACTTGAGCTTCTTTTTTATTATAGTATCTCATTTTTGACACACACTTTTGGCAACAAAACTGAATTGCATATGATAATTGATAATAGATTACAAGACTGCTGAAACCAAATAAGAGAATTGTTTATCAGATATTGTCTTTTTGAGAACCATATTCGAAAAAAACCTAATATTAAATTGTGCTTTAGCAAGACTCAGCTTAAACAATCTTTTTGTTGATAAAAAAATACTCAGATATCTATGAAATTTACCACTTTTTGCAATAAAAATGGGTTGTCCAATGATGTACAACAAAGCATCAAATATCTTCTGGTTGATAAAAATGATAACAGTCTTATTATTATTGATAGAAATGTTATTGATCACAAAAAATTCATTAGCAATATTCAGAATGTATTAAGTTGAGACTTGACTATTTTTTACTTATATTGTGTTATTAACAAAAGCACCAGCTGCAAAAAATGAGAATTTACTATCACTAATCTCTATCTGGCCAGTTTTAACCACAAAATTAGAGTTGATTCTGTATCCACATAAATGCTTCTGCTTCTTAATTTTACATAGTAAAAGATCATAAAAAATTTTTTAAAGAAGTAAAAAAAAGATCTCACTTTAATCCAGTTTATCATGAACTTTGTAACCACTTAAAAGGCCAAAGTCAATCATTATTCTATTAATTCTGTTTTCATGAATGTTCCCAAAAAATCTTATAAATTTACTGTATATTTTAATACATTCTAGACTAAATCTCAAATAATACCACCCAACAGAATCATAGACTTTGTACATGTTCTGTAAAACCAACCAAATTTTCTGATCTTTTTTTAAAGCATTGTTACCAGTAGAATTTTAGCTATTAATTAGCATAAAATTACTCTTTTAATTCTTATTATTAATTAGTATATATTATTATCATTTCAATTATCACTTATTAGTTAATCAAATTATTAAATATTATCTTTTAATTAATAACTCAATTTGTACCATAAAATTAAGATGATCAAATTACACAATACTCCGAATTATTTAATATTCAAAATTCGCCAAAATTAGCAAAAATTGGCCGAAATAATTAATAGTTTGTAAAAATAATTTGTAGTTTGCCAAAATATACTTTTAGTTTGCCAAAATTATAACAAAGAGAAAAATGCAAGTTTAAAGACTAGTACAATAACAAGTTGTATAAAAAAAAAGCTTTTTTTTTCGAGAAAATATATCTTATTTTAGATATTTTAATTAGAACAAATCATCTTATATACATCTTTATAAAATCAAATAAAAATTAAATATTCAAAAACCAAATTTTTAATTATTATATTTGAAATTCACAAAAATCTAACTAATGTTTTGAAATTGATTAGCTACCAATTTCAATAATCTGTTAGTGACTCCAGACTTGAATAAAAAACATTTCTTTTGACAAAATTCTATTTTTTTTATATTTTTCTTTATTTTTTTATTATAATCATTAGAGTAGCCTACAGACAAGATTCTTGTAAAAGAGTTGACTTTTACAGTAAAGTAATTACACATTCTTAGCAAGCTTCCAGACAAGCAATTCTTAAAAGAGAATTGACATTTACTACAATGTAATTACATAAAGTAATTGGTATAGAATTGGTTATTCTATTGATAAGCCCAGCAGTTTAAATTATAGAAGATAATTTGAGGATAAATTCAGTTATTAGAGGTTTAACTACTTTCAAAAAATGTAAATTTATAACCAACAGGCATTAACAATATTCAAAAAAAAACCAAAAATCTTTAGTAATATTTGGTGTTCTTTCACAAAAACAATACAGCAATAACAACTTCAAAGTGACAATCACACCAAACACAATAACTCTAGAGTATTATCAGTTGATTTACATTTACTGCAAGCAAAGATTCAATATTTAAGATGGAATTGAAATTTTTAAGAAATCTCTATACTAATATATTGAAAATCACATCAACAATTATCTTTTTGAAAACTACAATATTTCAGAAATTAGAAGCAATCTTTACAATAATTTATTGCATTATTTACACCTGGAAACTGAAAACCTTAACAGTGAAATACTTAACACCTACTTTCAAGAACTCAACTTTAATATTATTCAATATTGTGAAAAAAAATACTCAGTACAGTCCAAATACTCTCTTGACTTTGAATTAGAACCAAAAAATAGCAACAATGGAAAGCAAAAAAAGACATTTTAAGTTAGTCATACAACTTACAACATACTAAAAATAACTGCCAAATACTTACAAACATCTAAACAAAGAATCAGTGTCAAATTACCACTTTCTATTACATTATTTTCAATTTTATTTGCTTAACTACAAACATTAAACTCACTACTTATTCATTTCTCAAGACCAGAAAATTTCCAGTTATCTAAAAGTTCTACTCAACAGCAGAAACCAATATTAACCAGCACTAATCTTCTTGATTACTTAGAAGAAAACCAAAGTAATCATTCAGAAAACTTGAAAAGTAAAGAAACTGAATCAAAACAAGAAGAAATTACCAAAAATAAAGAAAAAATAACAACTGCTTATATTGCAAAGATTCTAAAATTTACTAATAAAGATAATAATACCAGTCTTTAAGAATAGCTTGACAAAGTTCAGAAAGCAAAAGATGCAAATAAATAGATGGCAGCAAAAATATTAAAAACAATCTCATAATTTTTTCAAAGAACAGCAAAAAAATGATTTGAAAACTTAAATGACCTCTTTGAAAACTGGCAAGCATTTAAAAATGCTTTTTTACAACAATTCACTAACAACAATACTTTTATTATTCTCCAAAATTGCTTTTGCAATATCAAACAAGTAACATCTGAAACTGTTATAACTTATTTCAAGAGGTTCAACAAACTTTTTTAACAAATTCAACAATTGAAAACCAATGAATACTATTCTAATATTCAGATTTTGGATCAGTTTATAGCAGAATTAAAAAACAAATTAATCAAGAAAGTTTATTCTTATGCTCTAATAAACTTAGCTATAGTCATTTGACATACAAAAAACTATGAAATAGCAATGGAAGAAGCAAACCATACCAAACTTGTGAATTTTGCTATTGAAGAAACCAGCTCAGCAGCTAAAAAAAAATTAACCAACTTACAAAGAAGATTGAAAACTATTTCACCAACTAACAACAACAGCAACAACCACAAAAATATCAGTTATTCTAACAATGCAATCAAAACAACTATTCTTTATCATTTAATAATCAACCACAAAGCTGTCATTATTGCAAAATTCTAAGACATTGGAAATAAGATTGCAAAAAATTACAATAAGACTAACAAAATAAAAGTAATCAACATTACTCTTTACTATAACAATTTTATTACCAACTTCTACCACCAATTTATTACTTACCAAAATCACAAAATTAATACAGTTACTATTAATCTGCTTTACAATCAATGCAACAACAAAATCAATAGCCTCTACCAGTTTAGTAATATCAATTATTATCTACTCTGCTTGAAAATTGGTTCACCAAAACCAATTCATACTTTAAAATCAATTTTAGAATAATAACAACAGAATCAACTTAAACAACCAATTAGTTTTCCGAAATTCTGGTCAGCAAAGATCCAATTACTATTATACTTAACTCAGTTATCTCATAATATCTGAAGAATTGGATTTTCAACAGACTAAACTTTTTGAAAGTAAAGCTACAGCACCAAAACAAAACTTTTCCAACAATACCATTTTACCAGCTCAAATTGCCCAAAATGCCAACCTTTCAAATACATTTCCATTCGAATTTAAAGCAAATAAATTATCATTCTTGCTTAGTAATACAGCAGTTAATAAACAAAAAGCAATTATTGCTATGTACAAAGAAGCTGAAGTTAAAGAAAAACCAATTTGATTAATCTTAGATAGTAGATCTGCTGGAAGCATTATTATCTATTAATTAATACAACAACTCAAATGAAATGTTAACTACTTAGTCCAAACAGTTATTGTCACAGCAAATAGTATAAAAAAAACACCAGTAGGAGAAATTGATAATTTTTCTTTCACAATTAATGGAATTATCATTCCAGGTAAAGTCTTTGTTATAGATGCACCCTAATACCAAGCTCTGGTCAGAAATAATTAGTTTTTTAAGACTAATACAAACCTAGACTGGAAAATTCAGGAACTTAAAATCTTATATCAAAGAAAATACACTATAGTACTTATAACTTATAGAACTTCCAACAAATAATCAAAAAAAGCTTCTGTGTTTAAATTTAAAAAGAAGAAGTAAATGGCAATTACTGAAATTTTTATGGCTCTTGGATTAACATCCAATTGGGCTGAGAAAACAGAACAAGAAATTTTCAAAAAAACAAGAAGATAGAAGAAAGTTTGTTATTTAATACCAGAACCATAAAAAAAACTATTAGACATCTTACTAAAATACAAAAATTGCAAAAAAAAGCTTTCATCTATAAGAGTTTGTATATTTTTAGAAGAAAAATATAAGACCTGCACCTGCTATTTTTGTAAAACTTACCATAAAAAATGATTTGAATTTCCAAAAAGAAGTGGAAAATGGGACAATATTTCTTGTCTTACATATAAAAAAATACTACCAAAATAATACAACTAGATTAATGTTGCAATGAAAAAAAGAGTCTATAATCAAATCTGTCAATATGCTTTATCAATTACAGAAAAAGTAAAAAAACACTATTCAATACTGTTTACAACAGTGTTTTTAATAAACTATATTATTATTCATATAATGCCAAAATAATCTATAAACTGGCCATAATTCTAATCAATAGAAGAACCAAAGAAAATGTTTATTAAATGAAAAAAGCTGAATATATTGAGTACACTATGGAATTAGCTGGGTTAAATTATAAAGATGAAGTAAAAACCAATTACCAAATCTTAAGCCATATTTATCTGACCCAAAAAGCTTAAATTTAATAATTAGAGCAAATAAACATTCAATTATGTAAAGAATGCATTATGCCTTGTAATAACAAATAATGTCCAGAATGCTATGCTCTTAACATTCCTTTGCCCAGCAAAAACAATGAAGACAAAATTGAATTTGGAGAAACTGACTATAAAAAAGACACCAACAATCTTAATTTATCTTTTTGAAAACCAATTAGCCATACAACTCAAGTACTTTAATAACAATGGCCAAGGAATTAAACCAGAGAAAGCTCACGAAATTAATGCAGAATATAATCTACAATATTTAGAGAAAACCACTTTGGTTCTTTAACAAAAATTCTTAACAAAAATCAATCTTAAAATTGCTTTTGAAATTTTACCAAGAGCAATAATTTAAATTGCTTCTCAATCATCCTTAGCTAGCAAAGAAATCAACATTAAAAAAAAATTATAAATGCAAAATACACTAAAAACATCATTATTATGCTACAAAATAAAACTGAAAAATCATTTAAAATTAAACATGCAAAAAAGATTGCTCAAGCTATTTATCTATTCTTAATTAATATTTCAGGTTTGCAGTTAGTCAACAACAGAGAACAATTAGAGAAAAGTGAAAAAAAACCCAAGGTTATGGTTTAATTGAACAATTTACAGTTCCAGTAAATATAGTCTTTAATGCACAAAATGAATCTTACCAGATTCTTTATCTTTCTCAACCAATTACCATGTTACTTTTTGGAAAACATCACGAAATTTATACTTACTCAAAACTTACTACCACCCAAAAATTTTTTGAATTCAATAAACAAATCTGTTTAAAGCATGAAATCTTAATTTCAAATGTTTATATACTAAAAGGAATGAAAAAATTTCGAGTTACTTTCTACAATTCCAACAATTATCTCATCATTTTATTGATAAGATTAGAAATTAAAATTATACATAGCAACATCTTTCAAGATGAAACTTTTTAAATTGTTTCTAATTTTATCAAAATTGTGAGACATATCTTGCTACCAAATCCAAACATTATTCTTACTACTGAAAACTACTATCTTTTAGATAAAAAACTCTCTCAAATTAACATGAGTTTTTTGGAACTCCAACAACAAAGACAATTAAAGCAACTTATTGCTGAGTATGCTAATATATTTGCTAAAAACAACAATAATCTAGGAAAAACAGATATTGTTTAACACCAAATCCATACAGAAGATGCTTTATCAAAACACTAATAAACATATTAAGTTCTACCTACCAGTTACCAATTCATAAGGAAATAGATTCAAAAAATGTTCAAAAATAAATTGATTCAATTATCAAGAAGTTCTTGGATTTTACCAGTAGTTTTAGTTAAAAAAAAAACAGAAAAATCAGATTTTGCATTAACTATTGCTAATTGAACAGTATAATAATTGAAAATACCTACTCTTTTCTAAGAATTAATAACATACTAGATGCTCTAATAAAAGCCAAGTTTTTTTCAACTTTAGACTTGAAAAGTAGATACTGGTAAGTCGAAATAAACCCAAAAAATTGCTTTAAAACAGTATTTACCACTCAAGAAAAAAACTATAAATTTAATATTATGTCATTTAAACTTTGCAATACACCAGTAACATTCTAACAACTCATAGATGTTGTATATAAAAGAATCTTATGGCAATCAGTAGTTGTCTATTTTGATAATACTGATATGTATTTATCAAGCTTTGAAGCTTACTTTATTCATCTGCGAGAAGTTTTTTAATGATTATGGAAAGCAGAATTAAAATTAAACATTGAGAAACGTTATTTTGGAAAAACAAGTTTAATTTTTCTTGGACATATTGTTAACAAAGATAAAATTAAACCAAATCTGTGAACAATTAATGTTGTTAAAAACTTTTAAACTTCCAAAAATACTACAGAGCTATGAAAATTTGTAAAATTAGTTTTCTACTATTGGAAATTCATAAAAAGATTCTCAGAAATTATCATATTACTCAATTATCTCACCAACAAAAACATTTTATATCAATGAACTAAAGAACAACAGAAAGCTTTTAAAACTCTCAAAACAAAATTAACAACAGTCCTAGTTCTTGCTTATCCAAACTTCAACAAATAGTTCCAATTAATTACTGATGCTTTATATATAGCATTTGGTGTTATTCTATTACAATTAAATAAAAATAGCCAGGAGCAAGTTATTGTCTATGCCAGTAGAAAATTCAAACCAACAGAACTCAAATATGGCTTAACAGAATTAGAAGCTGTTACAGTTATTTGAATTCTTAAATATTTTCAACAATATTTAAAGAATAAAAAAAATTTGACATAATAACTGACAATATTGGTCTTAAAAAGCTCAATAAAAAGAAATCAAAACAAAGTGCCAAACAATCTTGATGGAATAATTTCTTTGTAGACTACAAATATATTATATACTACAAACTAGGCAAATTATATACAAATGTAAATAGCCTTTTCAGAATAAGACAAGATTAGAATCTACACCAACAAACTACTAATTTAACAACAATCAACAACAAAAACAATAGATCTTGAAAACTACAACAACATTAAAAACTATTTGGGAACTCTTACCATATTAGAAAATTGGTCTTCAAATGAAAAATATCGATTACAACATCAATCAAAACAATATTTCATACACTACAACAAAATTTATTATCAAAACCATAAAAACTCAACCAACCTATTTAGATTAGTACAAGAAAACAAAAAAGAAACAATCCTTTACAACATACATACAGACTCTTTATTAACATACTTGAAAAGAAATAAAACAATTCAAAGAATTCTTGAACATTACTTTTGGCTCCATATGCAAAAAAACATTTGATAATATGTAGAATTTTGTAATAATTATTAAAGAAAAAGAGAAATTCACCTCACAGAATCTTTAAATCCAATCAAAGTTGGACAATTTTTTAACAGAGTTGGAATTAATTTAGTCGAATCACTACTTATCACAATCCAAGAAAATTGTTATATTGCAGTTGCAATAGATTATCTTACCAAATAGCATGAAGCTAGAGCCATCCAAAAAACAAATGCAAAATCAGTAGCAAATTTTATCTATGAAGACATTATTTGTAGACATGAATGCACAATTGAACTTTTATTTAATCAAGGAACACATTTTGTAAACAATTTAATACAAAAAATTTGTTAATAATTTAATGTTAAAAAACTTTTATTATTACTCTATTATTCACAAACAAATAGATTAGTAGAACATTTTAACAGAACATTGTGTGAATTATTAGCCAAAGTCTTAACCAATTTTAAGCAGCAATAGAATATCTTTATTCTATCAGTATTACTAATATACAGAACACTAAAACAAGATATTATAAAACACATATCATTTGATCTTATTTATGGAAGAACAGCAATATTATCAATTAATTTTACAGTAAAAACATACTCAATACAACCAATCAATGAAGAAAACTTTCAAGAAACACTGAAAAGAAGAATCTACATTCTCCTTAGTACATTAGAAAAAAAAAAACAAATAGCAGCTACTTATATTAAATACTTTTAAGCTCAACAAAAAGAAAGACATGACAACAAACTGCCACTAGTTATCAACAAATTTAAAATTGGAACTAAAGTTTTCTTATACAAAACTAAGACTAAAAAACAATAGAGTAGAAAATTTGAACATAAATAGAATGAACTATTTTATATTCATGAAATTTTAGACAATAGATCATATAAATTAAGACTTGATGACAAAGTGCTAACAAAAGTTGTACATGAAGATCAATTAAAACACTATTATTCCAGAAACAATTCTGAATCATTAATTTCAGAAATTAGTACACACTTTTTTTTAATTAATTTTGAAGATATTTCTTGAAATTTAGAACCAATAGTTACAATAGAACAACAACCAAACTTGAATATTTAATTTAACAATTTTACAATAACCTCTTTAATAATATACAAAACATAAAACAAAAATAGTAAATAATTATATGACTTTTGTATTTTTTTATTTTTTTTGTAAATATTAAATTAATTGGTTTCTAATTTTTGTAAGAAATTAAACAAAACTTGTATTTATTACAAAAAAAATACAATAGTTTATTATATTAATACTAAGCATAAAAACTATGTTATTAATATTTGTATTTAGTTTTTTTGTTAGATTTTTGGTTAAAAAATCTTTGAAAATATTATAATAGAGTTAGCAAATTAGCTTGTTATTAATTATAATTTTTTTTGTTAATTTTAATATTGTTTAAAAATTTGTTATTTCTAATAAAAATAATATAAGTAAATTTAACAGTTTTTTTATTTTTTTATTTATTTAATAAATTTTTTTTGAATTTGGTTTTGGTTCTAAAAAAATTGTTTAATAATAGTATTTAATTATAATAGATTTCTTATCATATTTTATAATTAATTTATATAATTTATAATCAAGCAAAATTTGATTTTTTTGAGTTATTTATTGCTAATAATAATTGTGTATTTTTTAGTTTTTAGTTTTTAAAACTTCTATATTAGTTTTAATACAGATGCTATTAATTTGAACAAAAACAGTTTTAGTTATATTAAAAATTTTTATTATTATTATAAATATTAATTATAAATTAGATTAAAAGTTTATCAATTTTTCTTTTAATAATTTTCAAAAAATGTTTAGTAATAATACTAATAAATAATTTATTGTCTAAGATGAAGTCAATAAAGTAACTAATTACTTGTGTTTTACAAATTAAAAAAATAATATTGCTGTTATTAGCAAGTCTAATTTAATAAAAATACTTATTGGTTTTTAAAATTATTTTTTTTGGAATTAAAAATTTGTAAAAAATTTTTTTAAATTGTAAATAAACTATTAATTAGTCAAAAATAATATGTGCTAAAAATTTTATAAAATCTTTAACAATAAAATAAAATTTAAATTTTTGTATAATTTTTAAGATTTTTAATTTAAAAAGATTTTTAAAAATTTTGTTTTTAGGATTTATTGTTGTTAACAACAGATATTAAAGCTTTATTAAAATTTAAAACAAATTTAATTTTGGTTTTTTTTTTGTGAAAATAAAAGAATTTATAATTAGTTTATTTATATTATAATTATTATTAATTAGATTGAAAGCATAAAAAAAGTTTTTTTCTGGTTGGTTTGTATTCTTATTTTTTAAAAATATGCTTACTAGTTTAAAAATTAATAAATAATAACTTTAACTTAAAAATTTTTTTCAAAAAAATTTATGTTGATATAATTAAATATTTAATTAAAAGTATTATTATTATTGTTTTTAAGAACTAAAGAAAACAAAGAAAAATTGTTGTAATTTTTTAAGAAATATTTAGTTAATTTACAGTAGTAATATACAAATAAGCCATAATTTCGTGGTTTTTGATTGTAAAATAACTGTTAAAACTAATTAAATTATAATTTAAATTTGAGTTTTTAAAGTTTTTAAGTTTTTTTATTGCTTATGCCAAAAATTCTAATAGTTAAACAAAATTAACAGTAAGTTTATCTATTAGTTATTTATTTGGGTTTTATATTTAAACAATAAAAAAAATAACAGCTATTTAAGAAATTAAAACCAAAATAAAAAATAAAAATAAAAATTTTAAATATATTTTTTAATTGTTTTAATTTTTTGGATAAGTTTAATAATTATATTTATTATAAAATTGATTTTTAAAACCAAAAAAACCAAAAAACATATGATAAATCAGTTTTTAATTCTTTTTAAAAAAGTAAATTTTTTGTTTTTCAATTTAATTTTTTTTAGTATTTATTTATTTAAGTAGTTTTTTTATAGTTTTAGCATACTTAGTTACAACTTTTTTAAAATTTTGGGGTTTTTTTTTAATTTTATGTATTACTTAAAAATTAAAAAAAAATTTAAAACTTCTGTTCAAATTAGGTAGTAAAAAAAATATTATTTTTTTTTATGTTTTTTAAGAAACATTAATAGTATTTTTTTGTAAAAACCAAATAGCAAAAAATTTTTAAAGATAATTATTAATAATATGAAATTTATATATATTATTATATTAATTAATTATTACTACTTTTTTAAAATTATATAACTATTTAATTAAATTTAATATATCTTTTTGAATAAAAGTAGTAAAGTATTTTTTTTATTTTAAACCAATTTATATGTCTTAAAAATAGCCAGAATATTTGCTTAAATAAAGTTAACTATTGATTTAAATATAGTTGTTTTTGTAAATAAATCTGATTTATTTGGAAAAAAATTAAAAACAAAAATAGTTTGGTAGCTTTCTTTTTTTATTTTAAGAGAATTTTTAACTAATTAATAAGCAGCTATTTAAATATAGATTTAATAATTTAGATATTCAAAATTAAATAATAATTGTTTTTTTTTAAAAATTATAAAGTATAAAAGTTAATTAATATTATTATTATTTTTCAAAAAATTTTTAAAATAAGCTTGATTAAAAAAATATATATAAACAATATAAGTTTTAACTAAATATTTGATTAAAAACCAGTTTTAAAAGTTTTAAAATTGTCTATTAAATTGATTTTTAATAAGAAAGCAAATTAAACAAAAAAATAAAAGAATGAATTTAATAAAATCTAAATTATTTTTGTTGTATGCTTTAAAATATTTTTTTAATTATTGTAATAAATATAGATAATTATTTATATAATAAAAAACAAAATGAATTTTAATAATTTTACAAAAAACACTATTTTTATGTTATAAATTAGAATAATAAACTAATAAATAACAAAAAAAAACAGAATTATATAAAAATAAAATTAATTTAATTTTAAAAAATAAATTAAATTAATATGAATTCAATGGGTAAAATCAATTTTATAAATATCTTAGTTGCTATTTTTTCCAAAAAAATAACAAAAAAATAATTTGTATTATTAATAAAAAATAATATACTGATATAATTTTATGTTTTATATAAGTATTCTTAGTAATATTTATTTAATAATTTTCAAATTTAATAGTTATATATAAATACCAATAAGTAATTTTTTATTTATAAATGTTTAAATATTTAAAAAATTAGAAAAAAAAAATAAATATGAAAAAAAATAAATATTTTAAAGTAATTTTTTTACTTTAATATCTTGTATTTTTTTAAAATATTTTTTTATAATTAAAAAACTTATTATTTATATAACTATTTAAAATAGTCAATAATTAGATTAATAATTAAATTATTGATTAAATTATTAATTATTATTTAAAAATAAAATAAATAAATATATAATATTAGTAATTAATACATATAATAATTAATAAAAACTATAGTTTTTAATTGTAATAATATTATTAATAAGTTTATTTTTAATAGTCTAAATTTAAATAGTATTATAAAAAACTTAATAAATTAAATTTATTTTTATTTTTTTTATTTTAAGATTTATAAATAAAATCTAATTGTTATTTAATACATAGACTCAAATTAAGTAGTTCAAACTAAACACAGCTTACGCTTTTGTTACATGTGGTCAACCACTTAAATCAGACAAGACAATACTATATATCTATACTAACATAAGAATCATCATTCAAACCAGAAAAAAAACAGCACATTTTGTGCCTACTAAAATTAACAGCAAAGACTTTCAAAATACCAAACATATAAATCATCTTATCTGATAACATAAACACTATACTGTAAAACAAGTCCAAAACCAAACTATTATTTTTGACCAATCCAGCTTTTTTTATATCTATTTTATGCTTAAATCTAACAAACCATACTTTGGTGTAATGTAATTTCACAAAAAATCTTACATATTCAACAAAAACTAAAGCAGTCTTCTCTTTTCCATTAAAAACCAAAACAATCTCAGTATATCAATCTCTTAACACAAAACTTTTGCAAATATTAGCATACAAACTTACATCCAAAGAACACAGAGAAAATGACTACAAAACAGCAGAAAAATATGAACAAGAATTATCTACCAATAGCATCTATTTATCAAAAGCTTTACCTAAAATGTTCTTGCAAATACCAATATTACCAGCACAAGTAAAAACATGGTTAGACAACTTTACTTTACTATATAGTAAATACAATATCTTAAAATAATTTCTATTATATAATCTCTTTTCAATTGCTATTGACAGCTATTTATGAACTGTTTTTATCAAATATGTGTACAGATTGGCTAACTTTCTACTAGTAAACTCAGAGAACATATACAAGTTAGAATGCCAGACTTTTATAATAGTAGCCTAATCTATTTTTCTAATCATGGCATTTAAAACCACATTGTAACTAAAGCCAGTCTTTTAATAAGCATAACAAACTAACTGGTACAGAATATGAACAAAATGCTAAGCATTACCAAACACAATCATATTCTCAATTATTAAAAACTGTTTATAAACCACAGTTGGCAAAAAAAAAGAAAAAAAAGTGACTTCACAGACCATTATATCAGCCTTAATATTATCCAGAACTTTTTAATATCTTTTAACTTTTACCTATTTAACAAAAATGTCTTTATCTTGAATTAGATTAGCAACATGCCTTCTTTCAATTTAATACTGATTACAGAAATTAGACACAGTAAACAAAGTTTTGAATACACATGTATTAATTGCAAATTGACTGTTTAGATGCAAAACCACAACACATAAAAATGAAACACACTTCAACACCAAAGCAATAACTTATAACTTGGCCAAAGTAGAGGACAAAAGTCTATTTACTCTAATTTCAACACCTATGTCCAAAAACCAGAAAGTAAGCAGCTGCTTTACTTGCTACTCTAATAGAACTTGTACACTTCAAGAATTTATCTATGTAAATTTTAATAAAATTAGACCAAATTTTTAACAAATTTTCTTATATATCAGAGAATTTTTCAGATCTCAAAATGTTTAACTCCAGTGATTCATGTATATTGACAAATCTGATCTCCAAAAAAATATCTTTATACAAAAACTCAGATGTTAGCATAAACCAACAAGACACAATACTTCTTGGATCCAATTTTTTCTATTACTAGAAAGTTTTCTAGTCTATTACATTCTTCTTCTTGTTTAGAAGTCTATTATCAAATACAATACCAAACTGTTTCAAAAAAAAACAGAGCTATAATACAAAAGCTGTTTCAGAATACCGAACATTAAAAACTTATCAGAATTATAAAAAACATTAGGCAAATTGGTTGTCAAAAATAGCTTATTGTTCAAAAAAATTTTTACTACTCTGACCAAAAAGTTGTTTATTAAACTAATACACAACTTGACAAAAAACTGCAGAGGATTTAAAGAAGACCATCTCAAAACTTGTAAATCCAAAAATTTATACTCAAATAAATACCTTAAATATTGGAGAAAAAAATCAATAAAATTATTTTTCCTTCAGACTGTATTTGCTTGAAACCTTTTAAACCATTGTTACAGGTGATTATTTGGAGTCTTAAATCAAATAACAAACTCATAACTTGGTGCTTAATAGCTGGTTTGGTGTTAATATTTAAAGAGTTTACAATTTGAAAGTTTTGGTTGAGTTTTTTGTATAATAGACAGAGATTTAGTGGTTGTTTTTAGTAGCCTCCCAGAATCACAATCCTGTTAAATTTTTTTCTCAGTATGGTGGCCAGTAATCCTTCTGATAAGCTATTTTCAAATCTATGAGTGTTTTATCCTTGTTTTACGAGTCTTTTACCAGTCCCTATGATGTTTGTAACTTAGTACTTAATCCTTAATCAATTAGTAAACAACAATAAAAAAGAAAAATAAAAAAGATGAAAAACAAAAAAATAGGCCAAAACAATTCAAAATTAGTATTCTATTAATAGCCATGATCAAGAGCTATTGTTCTAGTGTATTTAAGTATGGATTACTATTAACATAAAGTGTTAATAGTGGAAAGTGGATTGAGATAGCAAATAGTTATTTATTGATATTTTGATTTGGAAGATTGCTTAGATAAAATCTAAACTGGAAGGTCTGTCTTTTCTACTTCTAATGCTACTGTTATATATACATAATTGAGATTCCTCAATTTCTCAATTTTTTACACCAGGAATCCTGGAATTCTTGAAATCCTGCAATTTCTTTGAGAAGAATTTTGTAATTCCTCATATAAAAATTCTGTAATTTCTGGAATCCTGCAATTCTTCTAAAAGGAATCCTGGAATTCTGCATTTACTATGTCTATTTCTGATTGGTTAATTTATATGTTAATATACTTCTTATATTCTATAAGTAATGCCATACAAAAATAAATAATATAAAGTCTAACTGAAAAAGTTATATAGTAAACCAGTCTTGGCTTTAAGACTTCTCTTAATTATTATATTTTACTTACAATAAACATTCAACAAAACAAAACTAAACTGAATTCAATAGCTAATTATAAACTGCAAGACAGCTAAAACTAAATAAGAAAACTGTTTGTCCATAGTTACTTTCTTTAATACTATATTGGAAAAAAACCTAACATTTGTGTAAGCCTAAGCCAAGCTAAACTTAAAGAAACTCTTAATAAACAAAAAAATATCTAAGTATCTGTGCAACTCACCTCTTTTAGCAATTAAGATCAGCAAATCATTAATTAACAAAGAGACAATTTTAACACTTTAATTAATAAAAATAATACTGTTTTATCATTATTAATTGAAATATTATTAATATTAAAAAATTTATTAACAATATTCAAAATATACTGTATAAAAGCTTGACTACTTTTGATCCAAATCATGTTATTAACAAAGACATCAGCTACAAAAAAAGAAGTTTTCTTTTCAATAGCATTAATTTTGCCAGTTTTTATTACAAACCTAATATTAATTCAATATTTACACATATATTTATGCCTTTTAACCTCACATAAAAGCAGATCATAGAAAATTTTCTAAAAGAGCAGAAAGAAAACCTCATTCTAATCCAAACTATTATGTATCTTATAACTATTTAAAAGTCCAAAATCTGTTATTACTCTGTTTATCTGATCTTCATAAATGTTGCCAAAAAACTTAATAAACTGATTACATATTTTAATGTATTACAAACTAGATCTCAAATAATGCCAGCTTACTAAATTATAAGCTTTATATTGTTATATATACAAAGAAAGAAAGTTGGAAAAACAGATAAGAAAATAGACTAATAGAAAAATAATACTTGACATATAAGCACAATATCAGAAAACTATAATATATTGTTAGCAAATTATAACACACTGCTCAGTAATATGAGCAATATCAGTAGATTAGAGCATATTGTTCAACAATGTAAGCAATGTTAGTAAATTAGAACATATTGCTCAAGAAAATATAAAATCTTATAGAACAAAAAATATATATATATAGCAAGAATATTAAAAACAGAAAAAACAAAATTCACCCAAGAATTTAATTCAGAATCAATACTCACAACTCATTAATTATCTCATATCTCTCTCTTCAAAAGATAGTTTTTTACAACTTAAAACAGAATTAAATCACATATTAATAAAATATTAATTATTATTTAAATCTATGTTATTATTACTTAATTAAAGAAATATTAAACACTTCTACTTTATTAACACTCTATGTTGATAAAATTTAACACTTGAACATACTAGACCAATAGTTCTTGATTATAGTTATTGATGGGATACTAATTTTTTAATTTTTTTTTTATTATTTTCTTTTATTTGTTTTGTTAATTTACTAACTAATTAAAGAAATTAAGTATTGAGTATTTTAATGTTAAAGATAGCCTGATAAAAGACCCAGAAATAAAGGTATAAAACTCGAAAATTAAGAATAGCTTACCAAAAAAGCACAACTGCCAAAATAAATTGGCTACTATGCTGAAAAAAAAATTGATGAAATAATCATTTTGAAAGACTACTGAAACAATTATTAAATCTCTGTTTATTATACAAAAAACTTCACCAAAACTTTTAGATCACAAAAACCTTCAGATATTATCAACATTACCTAGTTATTAAGCACCAAGTTATGAGTTTGTTATTTGTATTAACATCCCAAATAATTATCTATAACATTTGGTGCTTCTTGTAAAATATAATCCAGCAGAAAAGTGGCAGACCAAGAAAATATAGAAGAAAATTATTTAGGATTCACAAAATTTTTATTTTAGTATTATTAAAGTTACCTTAGATTAATAAGTAACAATTGGCCAGCAGAATTAGTTTTTAATTTCTACATTAACAAAAAAATTAAATCTTACTAGAGAGTCTAAAAAGATCTAGAAACCATTCTTAACAACTTTAATAGTAAATTATTCCAAAGCACAACACTTTTACCAAACTATTTGTTTATATTAACAATTACAAAAATAAATAGAAAAATTGGAAATTATATTCAACAAAAATTTCTTATTACTTTTGCAGATAAGAAAAAATTATAAACATTAGCAAAACCACCAAAAAAAATACAACTACCTACTTAAAAGAAACCAAGAATTGTTTCACTTGTTTTTTAAGACCAAAAAACTTTTTATTATTTAAAAATTTAATTTACTATTAATTTGTTTTTTAAGACCAAAAAACTTTTTATTATTCTTTAAAACTATTTTTAAAATATTAAGTAAAAATTCCTATTTATTCATTATATTATTATATACCAGAAAGTACTATTAACATAATATCAGCAGGTGTATTTACATCAATCATGAAACCATTATTAGCCAAAATTTTGTTCTAAAGTAAACAGGAAAAAACTAAACTATTAAGAACTTATAATAAATATTTTGAAGGATTTAATTAACAACCAATTATATCATCAAAACTTTAATTATCATTACCACAACTGGATTTTGGAACTACTAGTTTTTGGGAAATAACCAACTCAAAAGAAGAGGAAAACAAAAATCAAGAATTTAATTATCAAAACCTAATCTTAGAAAACCCAGAAATTTAAACTTCAATTGTTTAAGCCCAGCAAAACCTAAACTATTTAAACACTGCTCTTATTGTTCCTTAAAACTTATCTCCAGTAATTGTGATTAATTTACTACCAGTTGTTTCAATTCCTATATAACAACAACAATCACAATCACAACCTTAACCACTGCCATAACAACCACTTTTACTACAACCACAACAACTGATTGTAGTACCAATGACATATACACCAATTGTCAAATTAGAAAAATTCAACAGCAAGGAAGACAATATCCAAGTTTGGTTGAATAACATTATTAAAGCCATTACCATCAATAATTGGAACAACACTAGAGCTCTCCAAGCCATTCCATATTTTTTTTAAGTTACTATTAATTTATGGTATTAAAGTTTTATCCAGAAATCCCAAAACTTCAATGAATTCAAAATTGAATTTTTAAGATACTTTAGCAATAATAACAATATTAATTGCTTGGTAATGACATTTACCACTATCAAACAAAATAATATTGAAGCAGTCACTATTTATCTAAAATGCTTTTACAGAAATTTGTGCCAAATTCAAGTCATCAACATTAATTATTTCACAGTGTCCCAAATTCTGAATCAGTTCATCTGTGTCTATACAGTAATTTCCAATAATACATATCTTTATCACATCTCTAAATGCTTCAAGATGCAGTCACATATATCTAAGATTTTGAATTAGCTAAGCTGGAAGCCAACCACACCCAAGCTGTTAATCTAGTAATAAATAAATTATTTAACATAGATTTCAAGTTAAAACAATTCAGTAATTTCATCAACCAGAAATTAAAGAGATATTTAGCTAACAATCAGATAATTTATTAATCTCTACAACAGCATAAAAATTCAGAAAATTCTAATTATGTCTAACAACAGTCATGTCTGTTATCATTATCAAATTAACTATGACAACAGAAAATACATAACTGCCACTATTGTAATAAACAAAAACACTTAAAAATAGATTGCTATTTATAGTCAAGTAATCAATAATCAGGAAATTAATATCAAAACTCTAATTATAGATTTCAAACTTCGAATTACTACTTAAATTAAGATCAATATCAGTCTTATTACACCCTAATAATACAACAAACAATACTTACCACCAATCTATTAGACTTCAGCACCAATAATATATCAATTATAGTCACAGGTTATTTATTAACCTCAATCATTTCAAATACCACCACAAAACTCAGCCCAAATAACACCTGAAAATCAAAGACTGAGAATTATTTATACTTAATAAAACTGGAGATTGGTAATAATAATACACCAACCAATTCACAGTTTCTTATATCAACTATCAGAATCATACCAGTAAAGTTTGAGCAATGAGTACACCCAAAATCTGAATTTTTAAAACTACTTAAGTCTTTTGATTACTTCAGAAGATGTTCAACTCAACAAACAAAAATCCAATCAAACACAACCTATACTTATCAGCAATATTTTATTAGCTACTATTATAGAAAACAAATTATTTACAGTCATATTCCTCTTTGAAATAGAAGAATTAGCCATGACATCTTTATTTAGTGGAGCTATTCTTAACATTAAACTGATTACTACCATGTATACAGATGCCAAAGTCAATAACCATTTTATTAAATTAATTCTTAACAGTGGATTAGTAGGTAGCATCATTACACAACAACTTATAAACCAATTAGGTTACTAAGTTAATTACACTGCCAATACCAAAATTATCACCACCAATAGAACAATAAAAATGCCCATTAATAAAATTAATAACTTTTTATTTGAAGTCAATAAAATTATAGCACCCATTAAAGTTTTTGTTATAAAAGCTATCCAATACTAAGATTTCATTGATAATAACTGGTTGTTTAAAACCAATATGATACTTAACTAAAATACTCAGGAATTACAATTGAGCCAAAATGATTAGAATATTCAAGTACCAGCTATTTGTGGTCATTTTAAAACTACTATCAACAAACAACCACTAATTATGTTTGAAAAAAAAGAAAAAAAACTTATTTAGGAAGTCTACTAAATTTTGTGGGCCAAAAAAAACACAACATATTACTATTTATACCTATCTGGAAAGAAAAAAAAAAAGAAAAAAAACTTCAAGCTAATATGTATCAATTGTGACAAAAAATTGTCTACAATGAGCACATATTGTGGCAACAATAAGGAATAGCCAATAGCAACCAAATATTATTGTTATCCATATGTCTTTGAATACTTTAAATAACCCAAATAACAAAAAAAATAGGACAATAAGTCTTGTCTAGCATGTGAAACAATTTTTTCTGACCAAGAAATATAGAATGTTATTCCTGGGTGAGGAAAAACATGTAATGAATTGTATTAATACATAATTCTAATTAATGACTAAATATGAAGAAAAAATTCAATTAATATTATCTAAAAATAAGTATTGAGATAGTTAGAAGATTATCCACATAACAAATATGAAATCTGAAGAATAGTAAGTGCTAAAACAGAAAGTGTTTTGACCAATAAGATATTAAAAATCAAAAACAATCCACTAATACTTTTTGAATCCAAATTTGTTCTAACTTTTGACTTTGATAATGACATCATAAATAATTCTGAGCAATTTCACGAGCACTACCAAGACTTGGCACCAACTTGTAAAAAGCAAAAGCAAAGACTAGAACAATTAAAAATGAGGCTGTATAAATACTGGCTAATTTTCAGTAACTTCAAATATTGTGATAATTGTGACTTTATTTACAATCTACTACCACACATAATCTATTTGATCTTCAAAGAAAAAGAACTAATCAGCAAATGTACAACAGAATTGGAATCAAAATTTAATTCCAATTCAGATTCCTATAATAATGACAACAATAGTTTTAACTCTGTTTACTATGACCATAATAATAACAATTCAAACTCTAATTACAACTTTGAGCAATATATTGCATTTTCAAATCTTGTTATAGAACAAAAACTAAAATAGTTCAGTAATAATAATGAAAATATTATGCCAAAATACATGTATAATACTAATACAGAATTTGATTTTAAGTATCCAAAGAAAATTGTCATTAGATTGGAACTATATTTGTGCACCAATATAGATTTGAAAATAACACTGGAAATTTCAGCAACAACAATAGTTTAATTAGCATCTAGATCTAGCTTAGCAAAAAAAAAATTAATATCAGAAGAAAAATAATTAATATAAGATATATAAGAAATATTATTACAATATTACAAAATAATTCAGAAAAAAAATACACAATAGAACCAAACAAAAAGATAGTACAGATAATATTCTTGCCTCTGGTCAAAATAGCTTAGTTAGTATTAGTAAAAACAAAAAAAAAATTAGGAATCACAGCCAAAAAAAAAATGGGTTTAGATCAATGGATAGAATAGACATATTGGTTAATATGGCAGAAGAAGAACCAATTAATAAAAAAAAAGTTATTTCCACCTATCAATTACTTTTTATTCTACTATATAACTAGTATACAGTAGTTATAGAAAAAAAGATAAAGAACTAACCCCAAATTTTTGAAGTACAAATCTACATTTGTAAATCAAGAGAAATTAGCATCACTAATCTCTACATACTGGCCAAAAACTATAAACACATCAAAATTCTAATATACAACACAACTAGAAACTTTATCAAAATACCAAGCAGAACAGTTATCAGATACTTGAACACTAAAGTTAAAAATCAGCCACAAACTATCATTTCAGACTTTCTACAATTATATAAATATGTGAATATTACATTACAAACAATATAAGAATAAGAAGAATGTTATTTGCTTTAACCAGAACAATTAAAACAAATGAACTTAAGAAACTTAAATTCACTTTAATGTATGTAACTCAAGATGCTACTCAACAATTTTACTGACATTTTTGCCAGTGAAAATGAATTTGACAGAACTGATATTATTTAGCATTAAATCAAAACTGAAGATACAATACCAATTAAGCAAAAAACATACAGAGTACTAGCTAGTCATAAAATTATCTAACAAGAAATCAACAAACTGTTGAACAACAGATTAATTCAATCATCTATAAGTCTATAGTTATTACCAGTAGTACTAGTCTGGAAAAAAATGGGAAAATTTACTTTTGTGTAGATTATAAAAAGCTTAACAGTATTACTCATGGAGACAGCTATCTGACTTCATAAATTCAAAAATTATTCAACACTTTTGAAGAAAAAAAATGGTTCTCTATTTTGGATTTAAACAGTAATTATTGGCAAGTAGCCATAAATCCAGCTGATAAAAAAAAAACAGCATTTACTACCAGAAAAGAGAACTTTGAATTCAATATTATGCCTTTTAGCTTAATAAATACTTCAGTTATCTTCCAATAATTAATAGAAATTGTCTATATAAAATTATTATGGAAGTTAGTAGTAGTCTACTTAAATGACACCAATGTGTTTTTTGAAACATTCAATGATTATTTTCATTATTTCTAACAAGTATTTGAAAGATTAAGAAAAACCAGATTAAACTTGAATATTACAAAGTGTTTTTTTGACAAAATAGAACTGAAGTTTTTAAGACATGTTGTGAACAAAGATGGCATTAAAATAGATTCAGATAAGATCAAAATTGTTAAGAACTTTTCAGTATCAACAAATCTCACAAAATTAAGAGCATTCTTGGGATTTACTAAATACTATTGCCACTTTATCTAAAACTTTTCCAAACTGGCTTAACTACTTCATTAACTTCAAGCCAAAGACACCAAATATGAATAAACTAAGAAGCAACAAAAAGCTTTCAACATATTAAGATAAAACTTTATCCAAGCTTTAGTACTGATCTATTCAGATTATAGCAAATTATTTATTATTATCACCAATATATCAGTGCAAGTCTTGAGAGCAATATTATTACAAAGAAAGCCAAATAGAAAAAACACCCAGTAGTATATGCCAGCTAAAGCTTAAGCTTAACTGAAAAGAATTATAGAACTTTAGCACTAGAACATTTGGCTATTTATTAGACTATCATTAAATAGAAGAAATATTTAAGTCAAAAGTTTGATGTATACACTAATCACAAAAGATTGACATCAATTCAGAAACAAAAATTTGGAGATAACTGCCATGCAAGATAAAAAATAAAACTATTACCATTTAATTATACAGTACATTATAAAAGAGAAAAAAAAATAGAAATATTAATGGTTTGTCGAGAATAAAACAAATCTAAAAACAATTTTAACCCAAAAATATAACAAAAAATAAACACACAAAATATCAACAACTCTAACATTATGTTAATACTCAACAGTTCAAGAAGAAATTATCTCAAAAAGAACAAAACAACATAAAACAACAAGCAAAATATTTTATCACTTACCAAAATATATTATATTGAAAGAACAGAAAATATCCAGATCAATCATTCAGAGTAGTTACAGAACCAGAAAAAGAAACAATATTATTCAATATGTATTCAGATCTAACAACAGAACATTTTTATAAAAAAACAATTATAAAAAAAACCAGAAAAAGATATTATTGGCCATTTATGTATCTAAACATCATTTAATACATTCAAAATTGTAATGCTTATTAGAGAAAAAAAAGAACAAAACCCAATAAACCACTAAGACCAATTAAAGTGAGACAACCATTTGATTGAATTTGAATTGACTTAGTCAAATTATTAATAATAACTAGCAGAAACAATAATTATATAGTAGTAGTTATGAATTATCTTACAAAATAGCCAAAAACAAAAGCAAAGAGCAGATACAAAATTTATAGCCAAATTTGTCTACCAGAATTTGATTTGTCGACATAAATATCCAAAAAAATTATTGTTAGATCAAAAAACTCACTTTGTGAACAAAACACTAACAGAATTGAATCAAAAATTTGGAATTAAGAGACCATTATCATCATCATACTATTTATAAACAAATAACTTAGTCAAAAAATTCAACAGAATATTATGTAAATGATAGCCAAGATCAGCCAAAAAAACCAGAACAAATAAAATTTGTTTACCATTAATACTATTTGCTTATCAAACAATGAAGCAAAATACCATACAAGCAACTTTATTTGAATTTGTTTATAGTAGAACAACAATATTATTAATTGAAATAGACATTAACACATATCTAATAGAACTAATAACAAAAGCCAACTTCTAAAGAACATTGCTGAAAAGAACATATAAATTAATAGAAACTTAGGAAAACAAAAGACAAAAAGCAATTAATAATATTTAAAAGTTATAAAAAAAACAAAAAAAACAACATAATAACCAATTACCAAATAAACTAATTGAATTCAGAATTAAAAACAAAGTATTCTTATATTATATCAAAGTGAAAAAACAATAGAATAGAAAATTTAACCCCAAATAAGATGAATTATTTCACATTAAAGAAATTTTAGAAAATGACGCTTATAAATTAAAATAGGACAACAAAATTTTAGTTAAAGCAGTACATAAAAATTAACTAAAACCATATCACAATATAGTATTATTATCTACCAGTAATATTTTACAACTAAGAATATAACAAATACTAGTCCAACCAGATGAGATTTTATGAGATCTAGAACCAATCATAATCATCAATACAAATACATCAAATTGATCTACAAAAATAGTATATAAAAACACAGTAAACATAACAACAGCAACAAAAAAAGATAAAAATCTCAGACCACATTTACACAATAGTTCAATAATTATTCTAAGCCATAAATTAACAACAATTAAAAATAGAAATTGTTATCAACCACCAAACAATTTGTTATCAAAACACAACAAAAAAAAGAAAAACAGAAAAAACTCCATATTAGTGACTACAAAACCAAACAAAGTATTAGTCAAATAAAATTATAAAGAAAGTAAAAAACACTTTTAGAAAAATACCAAGAATAATTTTAACAGAGAAACTAACCAAAAAAAACTAGAAGTTATGGATAGAACAACTTTCATTAGCATACTGTTATTATCAACTGAAACAAAAACTGAATATTCAGAAATTATACATCAATAAATCTAAAAAAATATTCAATCAAGAAATAGTACAACAAATTGAAAAGTTTATTAGAAAAAAAACAAATTCAAGAATATATATTAAAACAATTTATTGACTACACATTATATTTTAAAACTATCCAAAAATATTACTACACCAAAAAATAGAAACAATAACCATTAACCAGTAAAGAAATATAAACAACTCTCAATGTGAAAAAATAAAGAACAGAATTGAACAAACAATATTAGAAAAAGAAATAATAAACTTAATTCAAAATAAAAATTTTAATAAAGCTCAATATTAAAAAAGAGGAAATAATATTATTTATACAAAAAAGGAAAGCTAGAAAAACAGATAAAAAAATAAATCAATAGAAGAATAGTACTTAATACATAAGCATAATATCAGAAAACTATGACATATTGCTAGCAAATTATAGCATATTGTTCAGCAATATAAGCAATGTCAATAAATTAAAACACACTGTTTAATAATATAAGCAATATCAGTAAATTAAGACATATTGCTTATAAAAATATAAAATCTTGTAAAACAAGAAATATATATATATAGCAAGAGTATCAAATACAGAAAAAACAGAATTGAGACAACAATTCATCTTAGAATCAATACTTATAATCAATTATTTATCTTATTTTTTTTTCTTCAAAAAGTAGTTTTCTATAACTTAAAGCAAAATCAAATCACATATTAATAAAATATCAATTACCATTTGAATTTATATTATCATTGCTTAATTAAAAAAATATTAAACATTTTTACTCTATTAACACTCTATATTAATAAAATTTAATACTTGAATATATTAGACCAATAGCTCTTAATTACAGCTATTGATGAGATATTAATTTCTTGATTTTTTTTCATTTTCTTTTATATTTTATTATTATTATTTTGTTTGTTTTGTTGATTTACTAATTGATTAAAGGAATTAAATATTGAGTATTTTGATATTAAGAATAGTCTGGTAAAAGACCTAAAAATAAGAATATAAAACTCGAAAATTAAGAATAGCTTACCAGAAAAGCATAACTACTAGAATAAACTAATTATTACACTGAAGAAAGAAATTGATAGAATAACCATTTTAAAAAACTACAGAAACAACTATTGAATTTCTGTTTATTATACAAAAAACTCTACCAAAATCTTCAGATCATGAAAATTTTTAGATATTACCAACACCATTTAGCTATTAAGCACCAAGTTATAGATTTGTTATTTATATTAACACCCCAAGTAATCAACTGTAATAATACATATCTTGTAATATTAATCAAAGTTTTCTATTCTTTTCCAGAGCATCTTTAACAACTGACCCAATGGCAAAAATAGGAAATTAAGTTAAAGTACTTTTTAACACTAAAAAGTTGTTATCATAAAAAACATTAAATTTGCTGTATACTAATAATATTTAATCAGAAAAAATCTTGAATAAGATTTTCTGAGCTGTTTTAATTAGTGCAATAGATTTAGTATTTATCAAAACACTATTCTATTTATAAGACTTTGGAATTATTGAAACTTATGCTCTTTTCCAATGAATTGGAACCACATCCAAAATCAAACAAAAATTCAATAACCTTAAAAGACAATCCAACATCTTTTTATCATAATGTTTTCAAAGTTCATTATATATCTCTGACAATTTGGCAGCTTTATTATTTGGCAAATTATCAACAGCCACAGTCAACTCTTTCATATTAATCTTTTCTATTACACCAGAAAAAACATTATTATTTATATAATCTAAAAGCATATATTAACAAGACCAAAAATTAGGCATTCTTGGAAATACTGACTGTTTTTTTGTCTATCCTTCCATAATTACATTAACGCTGAGCTTTACTTTATTAAGCTCTACTACCAGTTCATTTTTTGCCACTAAATAATTCAAAACAACTTTGTAAGATGGTTTTTTCAAAATACTTTTTATTATTCAATCTTTATTAGAACAGAAATTTTTCATGTATTGTTCAATTGTCTTCTTAATAGCTGTATTTTTAGATGCTTTTGATTTATAATACTTAGATTTTTGATACTTCTTTCTTATTATTGACAAATGCTTAACTAACTCAATTGAGCATATATTACTTTGAATTATGTCAGTAATCATAAATGTTTTAATAACATCAATAAACAACCAAACTCTAATAAAATAGTTGAATTTTAACAAATTTTCTGAGTTCCACTTCTTTATGATCTTTGCAATAAGTAATTTCAATTTAAAAAATTTCAAAGATTGTTTGTTCTTCAAACAATCATACTTACTATACCAATACCTAAAAAATATCACATTAGCAGCATATGTTATGATCTCTTTTAGTATCTTTTACATTATATTCAAGTTACTATAAGTATATGTCTTTTTAAACATATTTAAATTTGCCAATAATCTATTAGAAAATAGCTTTTTAAACTGTATTTACTTAGCATTATTTGTATCTTTTAGCTTAAACTTCCACTAATCTTTATTAGTTTGCTTATAAATACTACTAAGACAAACATTCAAAAAACTACTTAAACTAATTAATATTGAAACTGTCTTATGATTAGTGTTAGAAAATTCTGTTACAACATTAATTTTATAACATGTTATTGCAGATGTCAAGTTTCCAATCACAAAAATAAAATTCAACACCTTTTTAACTCTTCTAAAGTTGCTTTAAATAGAAGTCTTAGCTAATAGATGTCCATTATATATATTAACTAAACTTAAATCCAAACAGAACTTGAAACTTACACTCTTTTTGGAACTATTTTTATTAAAGTTACTACTCCAAACCATGAATAAGCTAGAATTAACTACTTTAGAAATCATAAAGTTAATATTAAAAGCTTGATTAAACTATGTACTAATAAACACACCAGAATATAAATTCAGAATAGTAACTAAAAGCTTGCTTTTGAATAAAAGACATATTAAAATCAACTAATTCAGGATTTTATTTACTTTTGAAACATGTTGAACTAGAGAACCATTTATAATTATGACAATACTAACACCAAAAAAACTCTTATCCAAATCAGAAGTAAAAATTTGAACTTCATCAAACTTATTTGTAATTTATGGCCTAATTTTAGATCTCAACTTCATTTTAATAATAATAAAAACCATATTACCAGAATCCATATGCCAACAAACAATGTTTTTTTGCTTGGCAGGAACATTAAGATTTTTAACATTACAAATAGCAATCTTTCAAACCAGATTTGTTATTGAGAAAAAAAATCTTTTACACTCAAACTAAAATTGTCTATCTTGGTCATTAAACTCATAAATATAGTTAATAAATTGTTCATATTCTTCTCTAATTTTGAAACAAACATTTAATCAAAAATTACCATTCTTATAACAATTTTACTATTAGTAACTACACCCAAACTCTTACTTATTACTATATTCACCCCTTAATTTTGTAATGAAGAAGTTACTAACAGTTAATATCTAAGACTAGACTAAGAAACTGTTGATCCAAGTGCATTCAACTTCTTAGCCAGCTTATTAACCTGTTCTACAAGACTGGCAAAACTGCACTTAAGAATAACAAACTTATTATTCATATTTAAAGAAGCCAGTAGAAGAGGTTTTATATTTAAGAATAAACCAGCACTAGAAAAAACCAAAAAAATCACATAATAAATAAAATCACCAGCAATTTAAGTCCAAGTTTTACTACCAAAAAAAACTGGATAAGCAATTGGCATCTGCTTTTTTTTATATATGTTGGCTAAATAAAATTAATTTTGAGAACTGATCACATATTTATCATACTTACCAAAATTTTTACCTATTGAACACATATTAGAAACATGACCAAATTGTTTGCACTGTGCACAACAAGTCAATGAGAGACCAGTCCAGCACAAATTTACACTTTTAAAAACTAAAACAGAACCAATAGCAGCAATTTAGATGTTGTTACAGGAGTGTTTTCTTGGTATATTTTAATTGTTGATATCTCGTTTTAATTGCAATCAGTCTCTTGTAAGTTCTTTAATTTTATGTATTGGATATTAATAATAATATACTGAAGGTTTTTTCTTAATGTTGTAATATAAGTTTTTTTTTTAATTCTAGTTGTCTTTGTATGTTGTGTACTTCTTTTTAAAGACTAATCTGAAATTTATCTGCTGTCTGGAGTTTTCTCTGAAGCTATCTTTGCAATTGCTTGATGTGTTTCTCTAATCTAGAAACACGAAATGTTAATGGCCTTTTTGTGATTTTCTTAAGTATATAATAAAGCTTTTTCAATTTAATTAATAATTACGTGAATAATCTTAATCAGGGATTATTCTTCTAAAGGGTTCAAAGATAGAATAATAGTTTCATTTGCTAAAAAGAGTATGTAAATTCTATTGTTAATCTTGTAATTGTGATGTTAATTCAATTTATTATTTTTATTAATTCTTTTTGAATAAGATTTTATTTAGATATTTGTTGTTTTGAGTTAAAACTTGTTCAATTTTTTATCATTAAAACTATTATAAAATAGTGCTTATTGCTATTGCACAGTAGTGTTTGCTGTTATTTGTAAATCATTTCTTTTTATAAATTGTTGCTGTGCTATTTCATAATTGGCTAATTTATATTATTTATAATTCTTATTAAATTCTTGAACTGTAACAATGTCTTATTAGTAAAACAAACTACTGCACATTTGTTATGTATATAAAAATTCAGATTATGGTCAATAAAACAGGTTTTTTTATTATATAACTTCAATAAATTAAAAAAATCATGAGCAACAGTGCTTATAAGCAAAGTATATAACAAAGCTTAGTAAAAATCTCTGAAAACCCATAACTGTTTGTTATTAATTATCAAAGCCACATGTACAGAATTTTTTCTTATGAAAACTGACTATTTGAAAGTAACCAAACTGACAATATTTGATGACTTAAACTTAACTAAAACTTTTTGTCAAAGATCAATTAACTGTATTTTAATTGAAATTATCTTACCAAATTTGGAAAAAACAGATTTTACAACCGATTTTAGAAGATTGACTAGAATTTTCTTGATAATAACTCCTAATTTGTATAGTGTTTTGGTTTTCTAATGTTATTATTGACCAAAATTTTTTTACTAATTGCCAATTTTTTTGTCTTTTTTAAATTCAACTCAGATATAAAAGAAGATTTAATTATCTCAGAAAGTTTTAAAAAAGTAAAGGCTTCCCTAAAACCATCAACATAATAAAAATTTTTTTTATAGCAATCAACTTATTATTAATAGTTTTGTTGAGCACAGCAGACAACTTAATATCTAATGCAAACAATTTAATAGGCTCAAAATTTTACTTTTATAGAATATGTAACTTAATTAATTACAATTGTTTAGAACCAACAAACTTAGAAGACAAAAGCACCAAAACATTGTTTTTATTACTTATATTAATAAATAAAAGCACTTTTAGAGAGTGGTCTAATATATACATTCAAATACAAGTTTTTTTTAACATAGTTTTATCTATATGTTTATTGTCTATTGAAGCATTTAAATCTACATAATTTGTTTTTTTAGCAATTGTATTTTTCATATTTTTAATATTTAAAAGACCATTAATGCTACTTGCAATACTACCAATGTTGTTTTTTCAAAACATCACTGGTTTGATGCCAATTCTACCAATATTTTTTAGATTCAAAGAGCCAGTAAACAAGTTAATTACACTATTAATTACAGACTTCTTGGATTTTTTGTATAATATATTATAAGAGTAGATGCTTTTTACATGTTTCTTTTTGGGACTTGGATAGATCTCCAAACTGATCAAACCAGAACTAAAACTACCAACAAACATGTTTATTGGTTTTATTACAACAAAAGAATTTGTATAAAAAAAAATAACTAAAGAGAACAAAAAAAAATGAGGAAGAAAAAGCTAGTTTTTTAATAAGTTTTCTATTTTTATTATGGCCAGAAGATTGACAAAAAAAAAACTTTTTATTAAATTTACTTTTAATTTTTTTTAATTTAACTTAATTAATATTACAAATAACTTTATAAATTATTTGAAAGGTTTTTTAAAGATTTAATTAATGAAGTTTATTATATAATAGAAAATACTTAGTATTTTGATTTTTTTAACATAGTAATTACTTTATTATAATGTTTTTTAACTTTTTAATAAGCAATTCTAGTTTTTAACTATATTTTATACTTTTTTTTAACATTTTTTATTAGACAATTCTTGATATTAGAATTTTAATAAACACATAACAAAATTCAAAAAAATAAAATAAAAATAAAAAATTAGTATTTTATTAATAACCATAATTAAAAACTATTGTTTTAATATTGTTAATAATATTGTATTAATATTATTTATGTAAAAATAGTATTAAAAAAAAAACTTCTTTCTCTCGTTCCTCCACAAATCCTAAAAAAAGAGTCAAAAGTTTTTTGGAAGAAGTTTTTTACCATTCAGTACAATAAATTCAAACTATTTCTGCTTAATTACGAGGCTGTTGTTGGCTCTAGTATTGCTGTCATGAAACAGACAGTTAAAAGTTCTGGCTCTGAGGGTGGTTTCAAGGCTGTTCTGTCAAAGAAAAAGAGAAGAGGCGGTGTTCTTGAGGACAATGCTGGTGCTGAAGAGGGTTCTGCTAGGGTGCATAGTGGTCATTCATGAGGTTCGGAGACTAGTGATACCACAGAATCTGACAGCGTTGATATGGAAGAGGAATGTCTTGTTGAAGAGACGAGTTTTGATTATGATGAAGGTGGTGCGCTCGTTGGTGGAGATTTGGATCAAATGCCGAAAGATTCATAGTTGACAACTAGGAAAGCATTGGGAAAACCTTTAGGAAAGATTGACTTCCTGGATGACAATGATAAAGATGATATTCTTCTGGATACTCCTCTGGTGCTTTCCCCTTCTCTTAAGAACCTGATCAATGTTTTGGTTAGGAAATCATTTGCTTTGGATTTAGATCTGAAAGTGGTAGAAGGAAATTTGGTTCAGGATAAGCTCAAGAAGATCAGAAGTTTATTTTCTGGAATTAATGGTTTTGGGGGGGCGTCTACTTTCTCAAAATTCTCAGGGATCATCAGGGCGACATTCACTTCCGAATCAGGTCTAATGAAGGCCACTGAAAAGACTACTGGTGCAAATATTATGGTAAACACCGATCTTAAGAGATCATCTGGGCAATCCGATCGGGCTGTGGTCGTGAAAGAAATTCCAATTAGAACATCAGCTGAGGCTGTGCGCACTGCGCTATCCGAGTTTGGAGTTAATAAGGCGATCAAGATGCAGTTGATCGGGCTGTGGCAGAAGGCAATAGTAGAATTCAAACAATCGGATCAAGCTGATTTGGCCACAGCTGAGTGGTCCATCTTAATCGGAAAAGATGCTGTATGTGTGGCTAGGGCTAATTCAGACAAGGAAGCTTGGGATGTAAGGGACCAACATAGAGTGCTGCTTTACACATTGCCGATGGAGACCACTGCTCATAATATCTGGGACTTTGTTAGATCTGTGGGTGAGAAAACTTGCATCATTGATCATCATTCTATTACGTATGCTCAGGCCAGGTGTGCTACTGTTTGTTTTGACTCTGCTGAATCATTAGATGCTGCTGTGGGAACCACACCAGTACTTAGGAACACCAATCTCCATTGGTCTTGCCTCATTTCTGCTAAATGCACCAAATATGAGAAATTAGGTCACATATCATTGAGTTGTGCAGTTGGTGAAAAATTACCTTCTGGTAGTTCACTGCGTAGGGTTTTCTCGGATATGGATAAAAGCAGGCTAGCAACCATCTATGCCAAACGCTCGGCTCCAGTTGCCCGTCCGGTTTTTTTTGGTGGTCTCTCTTGGGTAAAGGTTGCTCGCAGGTGTTCTTCGCCCCCCCTCTCTGGTCAGAACGTTGTAGTGAATAATGGCTCCTCTTCGGAGATGAAGCCGTCCCTACAGGTAGCGATGGAAGTCAACGATAGGTTCGCTGCTCTTGAGTGCAATCTCGCCAGCCTCGCGGAGCAAGTTGGTAAGCTGGCTAAGAGGTTGGATGCATTTGGGCCAACAGTTCCCCAGTCTAGTCTTGGATGTCAGCCATTGGTGACCCTTTCATCACAGGATCAAGGGGCGGATGTAATGATGAGTGAGGGTTCAGGTGTGTCTACTAGTGGTGGGAATGTCACGGGAGCAGTGTCTTTTGATGTGTCTTTGGTGTCTAAGCTGGAAGACAGCATAAAGTGTCTAATAGAGACGGTTCTGGGCCTTTCAGCCAAAGTGGATAGTATAGATGCACTTTCGATGTCTCTACTCCTCACCCAATGAGCAGTTTAGTCTGGAAAGTTGCTATGTGCAACGTCAGGGGCATGAACAATCCCGCTAAGCAAGAGGACATTATTAGGTGACATAAGGAAATAAACAATTTGGTCTCTATTGTTACTGAAACGAAATTAAGAAGTAGGGTTCGTCCATGGATTGCAGACAAGTTCAATGGTGTTCGAGTATTTACTTCTGGTTTGAACTCTGGGCACTTGGGTGTGGGTGTTGCTGTTGTTATGGATGTTTCTTTGGTTCATTATATGTGCAAGATTTCTGAAGTGCCTGGTCAGCTCCTTTCTATTAAATTACTTTTCGAGGGTAAACTTTCTGTGTCAATTTTGGAGCTTTATGCTGGTGTTTCTTCAGTGGTTCAGTTTTCTCAGGCTGGTGAGATCAATTCTCTCATTGCGAAGGCTGTCAATGAATCTTCTTTCATCATTCTCGGTGGCGATTTCAATGAAGATGGCTCTTATAAAAGTGCGAGTTTCAAAAGATGCTTTGATTTGGGTCTGGTCAATTCTTTAGTTGGTAGTCCGGCTGCAAAAATACCCACTTGGGAAAATTCTAGGGGTGTTAAGAAAACAATTGATTATGTGTTTGTCTCCCCGAGTCTTGTCAATGCGATAGTGTGTCGTGAAGTTTTGAATGTCAGTGAGCATTTTGACACGGACCATCAAACTGTTTCAGTGGATTTGGGTTTGGGCAGGCTCCTGGATACGTGTTTGAATTCTCTTCGCAAGCAAGCGAATAAAGACCGTTGGAAGTTTGACGTCAATAGTGTCAGTAAAGCTAAGTGGTTGGAGTTCAGGGATGCCTCAGCTGCTAATGTCTTTATGTTCTCGGATGCTTTTGGTGTGGCAGTAAGATTTTCTGACGTGGATGCTATGTGGGACATTGTTCGCAAGATTATGGTTCTTTTAGCGGGTGGTACATTTAAAAAAAAATGGTTTAAAGGTTTTGATGGCATGTTTACCAAGACTTCTTCTAGGTTTCACAAGCTGGAGCTGCTGGTTTCTAAGTTGGTTAAGGCTTTGCGTTTGGCTTCTAGTGATGGTTTTGCTTCCTTGTTGGAGGTGTGGCACAGACTCGACTCCCCTGGTGCATTAGCGGTTAAGTCTCTGTTTCTTTCAGGTTCTAATTTTGATCTTGTTCGTTCTGCACTGGCCAAAGCAAGAAAATCATACCACTTATTCAAATTTGTGAAATCCAAGCGCGCAGAGGAATCATCGATCAAGCAGGCTATTGGTAAGAGGATGGAGAGTTTTGAGCTGAACAAGGGTCACACCATTAGGAGTGTGTTGGAGCGTTTTTTTTGCAAGGTGGTCCTGGATTATTTGGTTGTAGAAGATGAGTTGATTTTAGAGCCTGTGTTGGTTAAGTCTAAGGTGGACGAAATTATGGAGGGATGGACCAGAAAATGTGAGGTGGTGTTTGACTTGTCTAAGGATTGGGCTCGTCAATATTAGCCTCTGGATTACGTGTTCAATGGTGCTTTCTCTGATGTCATGTGTTCGATTAGTTTTGATGAGTTGTCAGCTGTTGTTAAGAATCTTCCTGATGGAAAAGCGGCTGGTCTTTCTGGTATCTCCAATGAATTATGGAAACATTGTGACAAATCTGTTTTGGATATGCTTTTGGTGCTCTTGAATTTCTGTTTGGTTGGCGAGTCAGTCCTTGGGTCTTGGAGAGAAGCTTGGATTTCGATGATTCCTAAACCATATGAATGGGAGGGTGTCTTCATAAACACCTGTCTTATAGCTTTAATTGAAATGGCCTGCAAGATTCTCTCCAAGATCCTTTCAGATAGGATCTCTCTGGCTTGCAGCACTTTTGATGTTCTTCGTGAGGACAATTTTTCGGTTTTGAAGGGTATGACGACGCAGTCTCCCATTTTTGCTATCAGTTCTGTGGTTGAGGATGCCTTGAAGAAGAACTGTGAACTTTGGCTGGTTTTACAGGACATGCACAAGGCTTATGACTCAGTTGGTTGGAAACATCTTAGGAGGAGTCTAGTCAGGATCAAAATGTGTGACAGGTTTATTAGATTTTTTGGCAGTATTCACAATGGTTGCATCAACAGAGTAATGACTGACTTTGGCTTAACTGATGGGTATTGTGTCCACGATGGGCTGGACCAAGGAGAAGTCTTCTCACCTCTTCTCTGGCATATTTTTTATGATTCACTTTTGTTGAGGTCAAGAGACAGGATAGTGTGTATGGCTACAAGTTGAATTCTAATTTCATATCAAAAACCGGCCGGGCAGATCCTCAAGCTGGGCTGTCTTCATTTCTTGCTGCTGGCGCTTTTGTCGATGATACTATTTGGGTTGGTAGCAGCCAGGCTGCTACACAACGCATCCTTGATATTGCTAGTGAGTTTTTTAGATTTAACGATATTTCTATAAACAATGACAAAACGGTGGCCATCCCCATCAATTGCTGGGTGCTGGATCCCCATTTAACTATCAGTGGTGTGCTTATTTCCATTGCCAAGAGAGGGGAATCTTATCGCTATTTGGGTATTTTTTTGTCTTCAGAGGGTTTTTTGAAGCCTAGCTTGGCTAAAGCTCAGGCTGATGTACGGTTTTTTGTGAATCTTGTTTTGAGAAAAGCGATTTTGGACAAACAGTGTGCATATTTGGTGTCTGCAGTTCTTTTCCCTATCGTCAGCTACAGGACCCAGTTCAGTTTCATTTTTGTTGGTGTGTGTAATAAATGGGATGCTTTGGTACGCAAGGTCTTAAAGTCCAAGTCTGGATTGTCACGCAATTTTCTCAGTGATGCACTTCATCACCCCTCTTTGTACAATTTAAAAACTTTCGAACAGATCCAGGCTGAGAGTAAATCGGCCTCCGTTGTTGCTTTTGCAAATTCTACTGGTGTCTTGGGTCACTTGTTTTCTCATAGGTCTCATGACCTTCAGGTTCTCAGCTAGCGTTCTCGTCATCCCTTGCTGTTTCCGGCTCATGTTGGTATCAGTCCCTTAAATAATTTTTTGGCGGGTGTGGTTCACATTTTTTCTGGGTGTGATTTGTCTTTGGGAGGCCCTCTAGCTTGTGCTTTTCGTCGTCGGCACGGTACTCCTATGTCTTTGGTTCTTGGTGAATCCTGTTTTTTCAAGTGCGTCTCTTCACTCAGGCATTATGGAGTTGCTTTCATGGAACAGCTTCATGACCATAATGGTGATGTTTTCAGTTGGGGGACTTTCAGGTGCTGAAAAAGGCTGGACTCTCGTGGCCCAGTCCCTTTCTGGTTTAATCTTTCTGTTCGCTTTCTTGGTAACATTGTGTCTCTCTTCTCAAGTTTTTCTTTGGTAGATGGTCATGCTGTGTCTAATATTCATCTTTCTTATGATTTTGGTGTGATTTGTGACACTTTGCCGACCATTGATACTGCCTGCCTTTCTGTGTATATGGATGGATCTCTTTCTGGCCTGGGCACTGTTGATATGAGAGCAGGTGCTGCCATTTTTTTTGAGGACATTAAATTGGGTTTGGGTGTAGGGGTGTCTGGTTTGGTTTCTTTTACTCTGACAGAACTGCAAGCCATAGCTTTGGCCCTTGAGTGTGTTCCCTTTTTTCGCTCAATTGACTTGTTCTTGGATAGCCAGGCTGCTTTGGATGCATGTAGGTCGAAGTCTTTGCTGGCTCATCTAGATTTCAGGAACTGCTGTTGGATTGAGCATCGTCATATTGCCACCGTCATTCATCAAAAGAATTTGGATGTGAATTGGGTTAAGATGAAAAGTTATTCAGGTGTCTCAGGCAATGAGCATGCTGATATGCTTGCCAAAGGCGCTGCTCTCTCTGTTTGGCACCTACCTCATTTAGTCAGTGAACGTTTTTTATGTGCTGGTGATATGGCAGTTTCTGGTAACTCTAGACACTTTGTTCGTGATGTTTTCCAGTCAGTTCATCGAGCTCATTGGGAGATTGGAATTGGTTTTCGTGTTGTGGATGATAGTTTACATGCTGATATCAATTGGTCTAAGTCTTCTATGGTGTGGCACCCCAATTCTCATTTGACATCCGGTTTTACCAGCATGCACACAGCAGGCTGTTGTACTTACTTTATGAAGGCTCTCCATCATCAGCTTCCTGTTGCAGTGCGAAAGCATTTATATGATAGTAGATACCCCAGTGTGGTCTGTCTGTTCTGTGGTGATGTTGAGACTTCAGATCATGTCTTTTTGTGTCCTCAGGACACCGTTGGCCGTGCTCGTTTGTTGGGCGCACATGCTTCGGCTTGGAAGACTCTTTCTGGTCTTTCTCGCTCTTCTTCATGTGTCTCACAGGCCTTGGCTTCTTGTGTTTCTGAGGTTGAAGTTGGTATTGCTCTGTATAAGGGCTTTGTTTTTGATGAATGGTTTCGTGAGTCTGTCTCGGTCTTTAAAGATTCTAAAGAAGGTGCTAAGAGGATTGTGAGCTTTGTGCATGAGTTTTGTCTAGCATTTCGGGATGATGTTTGGTTGGTCCGGGCTAGACACCAAACATTTATGGAAAGGCACAGTTTGATTCCACGTGATGGCTCTGCTCCTGTTTCAGTTTCTGGTTTGCCTATGGTGTTTTTGGCTGGTGTGGTCAGATTGCTGGAGGTGGCTGAGGCTTTTGGAGTTGGTTTCGGGTTTCGTAAGTTTTGTCCATTTTTTTCAGATATTGGAGATCCAGTTTCTGTACATATAGGTGTATAGTGTAGTCCTGACTGGCCCGAGTGGCTGGTCACGTGTAGAAAGCACATGATTCGCATCTAGTTTAAATCATGTGTATGATGTATAGCATTAGGTCGTGTTTGGACCTTACTCGTTAAAATAATAATAATAAAAAAAATATTTATGTCAATAACAAAATAAATATAAACTCATAATTTAAGTTTGATTAATATAAACAATAAATTTATTTTTAGATAAATATAGATTTTAAGTATTAAATTACTAACTATAAAAACTATTTGGTAAAATAAAATTGAATTTGTTTTTAACTTAATTTGTTTGTTTTTTCTGTTTTTAATATTTTTTATATATATATAAATTTTTATAATATAAAATTCTTAAAATTTCTACAATTTTCTTAAATTATTGTTAAAATTCTTGATATTTTTGCCAGTTTTTTAGAATTTCTAACATTTTTAAAATTTCTGGAATTTTTATTAATATTTTTAAAATTTTTAATATTACATGTTTTAATAATTTATATGATATTATTAATTATTTATATTATTTTTTGTTTTTTATTTTCTTTTTGCTTTTACTTTATGAGTAATATTGGTTTAAGAAATAAAAAACTTATAACTTTTTTACTTTTTTTTTTAATTGTAATTAATTTAATTGTTTAGTTTTAACATATTTAAATAAAATAAAATTCAAAAATAAAAAATTTATTTAATAATAATAATAATTACAAATGGTTTTAACTTGAATTTCAAAAAATATTGTAATTAATTACAAAAGTTTTATTAAGTATTATATTTTTTTGTTTTAATTAAATTTAAAACTTCAAAATTTGATTTAATGTAAATTTATTGTAACTAAATTTTATTTTATTTAAAATAATAATAATAATAAATAAAATTTATTATGTTTGTTAAAACAAAATTTTTAAAATTACCATAATAAATTTGATAAGTACAAATAATTTCAATAAATTTTATACATAAAAGTTTCAAGATTCACAAAAATTTTAAACTACGCCATTAAAAGATATGATTATGCGCCTTAATTTTTATCGAATGACAATACTCTAAATAACATAAATGTTATTCGAATAATTAACCCTCGATCTTAAATTGAACAGATCATCCGAGCAGTCATCTGAGGAAATTGAACCTTTGATCCATTTTGTAAAAATATGTTATGGCCGTTTCTTGCGTGTGATAACATCAACCTTTTCTAAAATTTCTTCAAACCCTATTGGCGTCCATTCTTTTCCTTCTTGAACGTACATGACGTCGTCTTTCATGTATAATAGCACACCACCAACTCCTTGTGACGTGCAACCAAAACGAAATAATGGTTTCCCAGAAATTTCATGAGTTTTGTTTGCCGACAATAAAAGATAATCATTTTCATGGGCGAATTCTTGCACAAGATCTTTAAATGAGATTGATTCAGAAATATCGTTGAATTCTGCTGATGTAATATCGGTCTCGTCAGGAGCAGGATTATATTGTAAAGGATGAGACAGCCTATTGAAAAAAATATTGAGAAAGGTAGTTGGAAAAATAACAAAATGGTTTCCATTCGAATCTTATACCTCGAAGATCCTTCTGCACCTAAAGTACTGCTCTCATTCATCATTTCCAATCCCTGTTTAAAGCAGGTTTTTATGGGTTCTGTAACAACCATTTCCGATGGGAAGCGCCCTTTCCACAACGAATACCTATCAAATTGTAAATATTAGAATTGCAAGTTAAACAAATAAAAATTGCCTAAATAACCAATTTCTTTTTGAGCTCAGGGAGATTTTAACATACCATTGTACTACTTCATCGTAATTTGGATTATGTGTTAACCATGTGTGTAAAGTGTTAAACCATTGGGGGAAAAATTCAGTTGCAAACAATTGATCAAAAATTAATGGATTAAACATTTCCCTCCAAGAAATAACCCAATTGAATGGAGCTGATATTGGAGGATAAATAAAAGCTTCAGAATTATTATATACTTGGCAGTGTCAAAAGTGAATAAAATTACCTACCTAAGTTTTCTTTCTTCGGATTCAGGTTTAACTCTGTTCTTAAAGTTAAAGATAATTTTGGCAATATAGATTTCTTCAGTAACGACTGCATATCGGTTGGACGGAAAACCTTGAGCGAGAGAGAGGTGTTAGTTCATGTTAAAAATGGCATTTTCGGCTGCAATTCAAGAAAAAAAGTTGTAGCTCTTAATAAAAAATGGTTGCCACTCAGTTGCTGCACTTTTCCACGAGGGTACCAAAAAGTCGGTGTTATCTTTGCATATATATATTATACCAATCATACTAAATATTTAAAATATCCATACCTTTTTCCATGGATGCAGAATTGTAATAGCCCGTGCACTTGAAGGATGCCAAGCTTGAAGTTCAACGCTAAACTTTTGCCGTATGGTAATATAAAGGGGTTCCATCCGCTCATGCAAAATTGGTAACCAAGGATGTAGCCATAGATGAATCATTCGATCATCTTTCTTGGGGTTCCAATTATCAATCTCATTACGTAATTTAGGCATAATGAGTTGTTCTAATATGTTATCGTAGATGAAAATGGGTAAAAGAGGGGGATTCCAATTCTCGAGAAGCGTGATGACTGGGTCAAAATTTCTAGTATCCCATGAATTGCTATATTGCAAAAAAATAGGGGAATACAATGCTACATCAAAAATCTCTCTTGCTGGAATGATACTCTGGCTAGGAGCTTGCGTGAGCATTTAAAATCCTCCCGATAACATAGTTACCAGCGGCGAAACCAAAATCAAAATAAAAGATCTCAATCACTTACTTGATTGTGGATCTGATCTTAGGTAGCCATATGTTGTACATCATACTTTCGTATGGAGTCATAGAAGGACTAACAGTAAAATAATCGTTTAATCATTGACAAAATGAGTAACCTAAATACATCAAACGCTCCCTTCCACCATAAAATCATGTTCTTACCTCATCTTAATTGGACCACTGAACCTGTTGCCATTGAAATCCGACTTGTTCTTATTACTGTTAGTCTTAAATAAAGGTCTCCATTTTTGAAATGTTGCCAATCCAAATGTGGGTGCTTTTAATGGGTCCCAATCAACCAAGATTTTTTTTATCTGAAGAAATCAAATTTTCATCATTGATTGTGCACTTGGAGAGATAATTTATATGGTCTTAAAGTTGGAAGACTTACTATTGGTGTAATTACGGCTATTATAGCAGCATCCAAACCATACGAAGTGTATTCTTGCTGATATTCATTCTGGAGTTTCTCAAAAAGCCCCGTGAAGTTTTGTAAAGAGGGTTTGTCCTCAGACAAAACTGAGGTCAAAAGTATACCACATTCTCGCACGATACTCGATATTTCAGATAGGCGTTTTATCCCTAGTGGAGATATCGCAAAAGATTTTATTAGTATGACATATCATAACTTGTAACTAGAGGAGATAACAACTTACTTTGAGATTCCTCAATCACTAGATTATTTACTCTGAATTCTTCATTCTCAAGTGCTTTTGTGCATTCCCGTTGTATTCGTTGCTCTCTTACAAAGTGCTCCAGGTCTGCTTTTGACATGTCTACAATTAATCGAAGGTTATGCCGTAATTCGAGAAGACGATTAGAAGAGTCTGGTATGGCGAGAGAATTCGTGATTTGACTAGCAGAGGAGATCTCGCGGACCTAAAATTTCAAAATTAGATATAATGTCAATCAAGCCAGGCAACCGTCTTCGAAATTCGATTACTGCATCTCGATCAACACACGAACTTGAGGCCCCGTCATATCAATGATTTTCATAGGTTGCACTAAAGGATTCTCTCCAAATTCAGTAATTATTTCTTCGGCGGTCTTATATTCAACTTTGGGATGTTTTGGTTTTGCTGACTTTTTCCATGCTTCTTTTTTTTGTGAATTAACAATCTTGAATCGAGCTGTTTCTTCCACATCATCATTTGGACCTCCGCGTCTAAAAAAAAAATTTTCTGAATAGACAATTGTGATTAAAACAATTATATTAACTCAGTTTACCTTTTGTCTTCTTGTTGTTGAGATTTTTCTTTGAAACCACCGTAGGCCAAACCAAGTTTTCCTGGACGCTGTTTCGTCTCAATTGGTTTCAAAATCCCTTCTCCAGTAGTGCCAAGTCCTTCCCCCTTAAATATTTTTAGAAAATTAAAATATATGATAATCCAATGGACTTGATAAAACAAAAGAGATTAACGAATCTGGTAAACTTACTACTCGATATCCCATCTTTTGCATCAACTTGAGTCCAATACCCTTCGTATGTTGCTCAAATTTCCCGAATTCTTTGTCCACTACACGAGGGGATGACGCAGATGCCTCTTTCCCCTTTCTAGCATGTTTAGTAGCAAATGAAGACTCTTTGGTCGAACTAAATTGAAAGTTCGGCATCTCTCCCATCATCATCGTGTTTTGGAACTGAGATGTATTTGATTTTGTTTTAATTGTGGATTTCACGTCTTGTGCAAAACTTGTATTAAATCCAACTCCAGAACCAACTTCTGCAACATTATTCGGCCCAAAACCAAGACCAGTGCCTAATCCAGGCCTTGTTTCATTTTCATACTTCATCCGTGACTCTTGATGTTTAATTTTAATTTGAGAAGTGCCACCAATCCCTAAGCCTCCTATCTGATATCCAAGATCTTCTTCATCGTCAAAATCAGGAACAGGTCGGGGTCCTTCTTCGGATTCATCAGAACTACTTCGATAATCATCCTGGATTTCATCATTTTGTTGCTCATCATCATCCAACGGCAAATCTCGCTGAAAAGCCGAGCTTGAACTCACAAAATGAACATCCCTAGTAAATTAGATTTATCGTGTTATTTCTCAAGTGAATGCAATTTTTTATGATAAGTACACAGTTAAAACCACATGCCCACCTGAAAAAAGTTTATTGGTAAACTCATACCTGGGTTTTCTTATAAAACGTTCATCCTCCTCGTCATTTTCAGCAAACACTCCCAAATAAGCATCTTCTTTAGTAAATTTGCGACGTTTGTACCCTTTGGCTGGATCAGAAGACAAGCATTCACTTAATGACTAAGCTTTTAAATTGACTAATGAAGAATTATTCGAAATACCTTCGAATAATTCTTGTTCTTCTAAAAAATCTTGGTTAGTAATTCCGACCTTTTCGTCTTCTGAAGAATCTGAACCATCAAAAATTCGACGTCCAGCCATGTTTTAGTAATAGAAGTTTTGCAAGAGTTTTAAAAAGTTAGTGGGAAATCTAATGGAATTCACGGAAATTTTAACGATAAATAAAATATGTGATGCAGTTTTTAATTACATAACATAAATATCAAAATAGTTTAATTTAAATGTATAAATTAATCTTAAAATAATAGGTTTACTTTGTTGCAAGTCTTTTAGGCAATCCCTCTAAGTTTAGTAGTCCATCGTTGTTTCCACTAACAAGTTTTGGACCTTCACCAACTCGAGTATGTAAAATTTTCTTGACACTATCATTAGGAAATACTGGGATAACCTGCGAATTGAAACCGATTGGTAAATCTAATTTACCTAAACTTTCTCCCTGAGAAAATAAACTCGAATGATCATTAAAATACTCTTCACAATTTCCAGAACCCTGATTTGGAGGAAAATATCGGGCAATTAAATTAACTATTTCTCTAAGATTTTCTCTTGGAGCATATATCACGGCATTTGGTCCAGCATCAAAAGTATAAGCCGCTTTGAAAATTCCATTATTACTCTTATTCAGTTCAGTGAGCAATTGAATAATAGCCCGAGAGACATCATTGAGATAAAATATGGGAGGAAAGGTATCAAGACAAACAGCGTGAAATTGATTGGAATCTCGCATTGTAATTTCAGCGAATGTCTGGAAATCACGTGCAAGAATTGCGTTTTCAATTTTGACCATTCGATTAGGTACTACATGAGTAATACGATGTTTAAGAAGTTCAGATGAGTTCACGGTACTTTGCATTCCTTCAGTACTGCTGATCCCTTTTTTCGCATCACTGACAACACATATCAAAACCTCAAGATTAGGCCAATGGGTTTCTGGAACAATCTGTACAGCTTGACTATCTGATCCATCTTCCGCTTGGCCCATTTGCCAAGCTACAAATCCACCAAATAATGAACGGCAAGCCGAACCTGAACCTTGTCGAGCAACTCGCGAAAGAACTGTTGCAGAAATGGGAAGTTCAAAAAGTTGTGAAAGTGCGTATACTAGACATGCGAATCCAGAGGCCGAAGAAGCAAGACCAGCAGCCGTTGGGAAATTATTTTCAGAACATATATGAAGGTTGTATTCTGAAAGTGGGATGTAATCTTTTTGACCAGACTCTAAGAGAGATTTCTCGTGAATTTTGCGGAGGAAACGAGTTTCATGAAGGCAAGCTTGTAAACGCTTATTTTTTTCTAAATTAAACTCTTCAACACCATTTAACCATAGCCGTGTTGAAGGGAAGTTAGGGGAGGCTCGAATAGTGGTCTTACTTTGAAGTTGATCTTGCGAGAGTGTAACAGAAAGTGAAGAATTCGTGGGGAGGATTAGAGAAGTGTCCCGTTTTCCCCAGTATTTGATAACCTTCAATGATGGTTAAAAAACGAAAATTTATTCCCCTTGGATTGATAATATCAAATGTCTTAGATTTATTCACTGACTTACAGCTATATTGACTGGAGCGGTCGTAGTCTTTTCTACATATGATGAAACCATCTTTGATGGAACAGTATAGAAAATATTGTCCGGTTCCTGATTCTATACATTCACAGTGTTAGTGACATCATATTTATATTTTGGGGTGTTGCACAAATTCTATGTCATTGTGACATTGATTGTAAAAGGCTTATGTAATTGGTATCAGTTAGGGTGTTGGTGTGATTTATATAAATAGACGATGACATTTTAAATTTATTTCTGGTTTTATAAATTCGGCTGTTCACGATTTGCGGTGTTGAACTGCCTTTCTTTCTCTTTCCATTTTTCCAAAGTCTCTATTTCCAGGCCTCTCAAGCTATAATAATTTAACTCCAAGCGGCGTTTGTGAACCCAGAAACACTGGAACTTTTTTAAGTGGTAGTTTTTGAAATTATTACAGAGGCTTTGAATTCTTTACTAGTCGCATAGGTAAAGCTTGTTACTCTATTTTCAACATACTATATCTGTATGCTTCTTGACATGCCTTACATTCTTTGGCATCATTTTAACACAAATTGCGTTTCACAAGTGTTGGGGACTTCTAGAAGTGTCAAACACATTAATTAAAGTCACCAAAGTATTTAAAGGAAAATTTTAAATTTGTTAACATGTCTCCGGAATCTTCAGAGCAAGTAATTGAAGGTATTCAATCAAAAGTCTGAACAATAATTTTTACAGATTTCCATGTTAATCCAAATCAATCCTTATTCCAATATAGTCACTTTTTTATCCAATCGAAATTTCATCAAGGCCCTCGAGATGTATAAGACAGATTCAGGATTTTACGTGATTGACGTTTTGCCACTCCATCAAGCTAGCAAACGTCCTTTTCATCTTGAAAAAAGAATGGAATCCAAAAAGTCTGCAACTTATCCTTCGCAGAAGTTGTTATTACAAACTCCCAACGAAGCGCAAGCAAAACGCGAAGCGATTTTGGAAGCGAGGCGTCTCAAGTTGTCACGCCAATTCTTGCATGTTAAAGATGTTCTTAGCAAAAAGCATGAGCATGCTTTACATGATTCTTCTGCTAAACGATCCCAAATTCAAAGGACCTTGCAATCTGCTGAGCAAAAACGTAATACTATACTTCAGCATTTGGTTGAACAGTGTGCTCAGCAAGTAGCTCGATGCAAAGAAGTCGCTCGACAACAACAATTGAAAAATCAAGAAGCAATCGATCGTCGCCGTGCCGATATGGAACGTCGACAGAAAGCGACTGCTGCACGCCGTGCTAAACTTTTAAGTGTTTCAAAATCCCGTTTTTTGACGGTAATCATTCCTCCTACGCGTGAACAAGCTGCTATTATTATCCAAGGTGCTTGGCGTTATAAAAAATACTACAAAGCCGTTAGGAATTACGTTAAGTTTGGCATTAATTTGTCTTCCACCAAGGCTTTCTCTTTCCGGGAAACTGTTGACCTGTTAAAACAACCAACAGCTATTCAAGCAGCTCTCAAATTAATTCAACGTGTAAAAAAAGCTTCCCCCTTGACATCTGGTTCAAACAAGTATAAAAACATAGCTCGAGTTTTTCTAAGTGCATATATGATTGTATCCCATACACAGGAAATACTAGGGGATATTGGGGATTATGAAAAGGTAACCACCAAATTAATCCTTGTTCAAGACTTCTCGCTTCGAATTTTACTGAAATTTTATTTTGACTAGGCTCTTTTGGATTCTGCAAACTCAATGCTTGTTGAATTCGAACAATTTATTGGTGATTTGATGTATAGTGTGCCTAATAAAGTTCGCTATGGTCCCTTAATTAGGTTTCTTGATTGCTGGGATGTTTATTACAAAGACTTCCACGTTTGGAAATCCAAAGATTCAGAAGAACTTGTCAACAACCTGATAAGTCATTATGTAGGAATGGAAAAGCTATGGATTACCGTGAAAGTTCAGCCTGATGCCGAAATCGAGTGGAGGCCAAGTTTAGCTAAGCAACAAGAAGAGATTCGAAGAAAAGTTAGACATTTAAGAGGCGATGAGGGGATGGCTAGGCTGGAATTTGCCTTGAGAAATCTGAGAGAAAGTATGCCACATCAGGATTCGGATGAGCCGGCCAAATCGGACTCTGTTCAGGGAATTATCAATGATAAAGAAACTGTTGTTATTCCTCTAGCTGCCGATTCTAGCCATGAGTCATCTTTATCCGCGCCACTTCGCAGAGGTCATTCACCCACTAAAAATAATGCCTCAAAAAAATTACGTCCATCTGGTGCAACTCCTGCCCGGGATCAAATAAATAATTTCAAATCAAGCTCCGACTTGTCTCCCCATTCACAACCTCGGTTACCTAAACCTAAGGCTCAGCCCCCTCGCAAAAACGTAACTCAATTATCATCTGTTGATTCATTGACTCAGCCAAATCAGAATATCACAGACTTGTCCTCAAAATTGACACGCTCACACAACAAGGGTGATGATTTTGGCTCCTTAAAGTCTTCAAAATTTTCAACCAGCAAGGTTTCGCTAGCCACTGTAGTGACGTCCGATATCTCCCCTATCAATCCAGGTTCAATTGAAACTTCTTTGTTACAAACATCATCGCTTCCTACTTATAACAATGATCTTCGGAGAATTATACAAAACTTTGGGCCAATTGGTGAATTTAGTTTAACAAACGAACAACTTGCCCATGAAATTATTATTGACCCTGATTTTGAGCTCAAACCTCCCAAGAGAACAGGGTTTGTAGAAAGTGTCCAATCAATAGCTACAAAAGCCTTTTTTGATTGTAGAAGAGCCGAATTCGAGCAAGGAAATTATGAAAATTCTTTACCTCTTCTAGAAAAGATAAAACAGGTCAGTCGCTGAATATCTACCTAATATAATTTAAATGTTGAATATGTATATGTCTTAACTAATATTTTCTAATTTTCAGCATCTCATTGAACTTGTCCCACCATCCTCTGCACTATATACTTCTATTAATGAAATTTTAGATATTCCATTAATTAAGCAACAAGCCAAAGCAGGGGTTTACAATATCAGCAACTGTATCGCCTTTATTACAAAAACCATGCTGCAGATCTGTGCCCCTGTACGTGATGAACAAATTCAATCGCTCAAAGATATCACTGATCTTGCTGAGATCTTTCATCAATTGTTGGGAATCTTGGACTTGATGAGGTTGGACCTCTCTAATTATAGAGTTAAGGCTTTAAGGCCATATATAAAGGAACAAGCTGTGGATTATGAGAGACGTAAATTTGAACAATCTCTTCGAGCAAACCACAATTCTTTGTCTCTCACCAAAGCTTGGCTGAAACCTACAATTGAATCACTTTTGCGGATAGCGGCTGAACGAAATCCGGAGAATATCCATCTTCCTCAACATCAACATAATCATGGAATCAAGTTCGATCAAGCTTACAATGAGGCTTTAGTATCCTACATTTTTCAACCATCTATTATTGACAAAAGCAATTGCCCGGAACCTTTTGTGCTTGATCTTGCGAGACTTTTTAATTTTCAGAATGAAGGGCAGACGATCACAATTGTTGCGGCCTTGCTTATGCTCACCAAGAATGTCGTCATTGGTAGCGATGCTATGAAGTCTAAATCTGTTTTTGCTGAATCTATTACTTCTAATAGCGACGATAATCTTAATTCCCTTAAAAAGACTTTATTGGTGTTATTGACCGATGGCGATACAAAACTGGAAAACCTTACTGCTGAGATTTTAGCCCATCTTCCGCCCACACTTAGTGCTCAGAACCAGTCTTTAATCAAATCCATGGTCTCCAAAACACTTTCGCAATCCGACAAGGTTTTTTCACTCTTGTCTCGGAGAATTCAAACCATTGTCAAACAACATTTACAGACTGGTCAATTTCCTAAACAAGAAACCTTGGCTCAATATGGCGTGTTGCCGGTATCCAAGGAGTTGGAACAGTTGAGTACCAAAATATGCATCCTTGGACGCTATAACCGGGAGGTTTATGCTCAATGGTATGATTTGGTTATCTGGGAGATACTCGGAGAATTGAGAAAAAATCAAGTATGAAGCCTCTTTCAAAGTATTGCTATGCTTTAAGTAAAAAATCAAGTAGTTTCAATAAATGCCATCAAATCTGAATATTGATCAGTCATTTTTATTACAATTAAATTTAAATTAAACCAAAATTGATGTAATTCAGACGACTTAGAATCTTGAATAATAGTGATTTATTTTGATTTATTTAAGGCAAAGTAAACACGTAAATGATTTTATTCATAATTAAATTTTATTTTACATAAAGATTTTTTTGGTTTATCTTAGTTATTATATGTATTTTTTACACATGACCAGTTATCTTGACTTCAATAAATTAAATAAAACAGTTTTATGATTAATAGTTAAATAATTTATTTATTTATAATAATCCCAATATTCAGAATTTTTTTATCAAATATAATTTTTTTAAAGATATTAGTCTTAATAATAACAGTTTTAAGAGTTTTTTAAAATTAAAAATAACAATAACATATTTTTATTAACATTTAAATTCAACTAAAAAATAAAACAAGTTTAATTATATATTTAAATAATTATATTATTAATTTTAAAACCAATTTAATTAAATAAAAGATTAATTAACTTTGTTTATAAATAAAAAAAGTTCAGAATTTTGAAAGAAGTTTTTTTCTGTTTTTTTATTGCATATTTCACTATTTTTCAAATACCAAACTTTTTTGTTGTTAAACTAACTACAATTATGAGTGGTTTTGATGCTAAAACAAAGTTGGTTAGAGTTGTGGCTACAGATTATATTAGTAAAAGCTTGGCTTAAAAACAAAGATTATTACTTAACAATATTAAATATTCTGATAATAAAGTAAATCTAAGTTTTAGAAATTCAAAAAAGATTGCTGGCCAATTTGTTGGTATAAAAATGGATAATAATATTAGTAGTAAAAGCAAAGCTCAGTCAGATTTTAAGATAAATATACTTAAAGTAAAAAAGTTCAACACTAATGCAGTAGTTGATTCTCTGGCTTTTTGGTCTTTAATATAAATAATAAAAATAAGATTTTTCTTTTTTTCTGCCTCCTTATCTTTCTTGACAAAAAGTAAATTAATCCAAAAATAATTAAAACCCAGATTGAAGTGAATGTCAAAAAATTCTTTGTATTAGATGTCAATTTTTTGGTAATAGAAAACAAATTGGTAACTGCAAAGACTTAATCAATTAGAAAATTATTTTCAATAATCAATGGTTTTGGAGAGACCATTACTTCCTTAAAATTTGAGGGAATTATCAGATTCACATTTACTTTAGAGAAAAACATAGAAAAGACCATATTATTGGCCAAAAAAAATGGCATCAAGATAAACAGCAATCTTAAAAGACAAGAAATTTGTTCAGATTGGACCATAGTTATTAAAAAAATTCTCATGAATATGTCTAAGAATATGATTATTACTGCTGTAACTAAGTTTAAAAAAATTGTGTCAATTCAATTACAATTAATTGGGCTGTGACAGAAAACTGTAATAAAATTCACAAAATCAGAACAGACAGATTAATTGGTAGTCAAGTGGTCATTTTTAATTAGAAAGAATTTAGTATATATAACAAAGACTATAAAATAATTCTTAAACATTCAATTATTGTGATTTTTTAAAGTGCTTTTGTTTATCTTGTCTATAGAAACAATAGCTCATAATTTAAACACACTATTAAAAAGAGCTAGTAGAAAAATGTGTGTTATTAATTATTTATTTGACACTAATAATAAGATTCATTGTGCTGTAATTAGTTTTGATATAAAAGATAGTTTAAAATCTGTTTTTTGCACAGAACCTATTTTTGGTGATGTAAAATTTTCTTGGGCTAGAATAGATTTGGTTTGGTATAAGAAATATAAGTATTTTGAATATTTTGCTTTAGAATATATTGAACAACTTGTATTCACTTCTAAGCCTTTAAAAATATTTAAAAAAACTGGTTTGGATATAGATTGCCTTTAGTTGGCCAAGTTGTATACAAAGAAAGATATTTCTATCTTCCATTTTGTTGTTTTTGGTAACAAGTTTTGGGTTCAAGTTATGTTATTAGCTTTTGTTTACAATAATATGCTATTTGGTTCTGGTTTTGGCTCTTTTTTTTATGATTTTCCAAGTGCTGTGAAGGCTTTTTATTCTTTACAATATGTTTCATCAATTAAGTTTTACTTAACTTTCTTAGAGTGCTTATTGAAATTATTGGCTGATCAAATTGCCAATGTTTTGTGCAAAATAAATAATATGAACATAGTTTCTTTAGTATCTGCCTTTTGGCTTTCTGCTTTAGTTTTTTCTGTGGTTTTGGATTCCAGTTTAGACTTAAATGTGGTTATAGATGTCTCTTGGGTTCTGTCTTTACCTTTTTTATTAGTAACAATTGGCACTTCAGATTTGAATCAAAACAGCTCCAAAATTTTAACAGCTAAAATAAGTAGTCTGAAATTAAAATTGGTTGCATTTGAGAGTATAGTCAAATCAGTTTTTTTTAGATTGGATCAGATGTATATTAGTTTGGACTCTTTAGCAAGTATACTTTTTTAATAACTAATTTTATTTGGAAAATTGCTATGTGTAATAAGAAAAAAAACTTCTTTTCTTTTTCATCCCAAAATCTTAAAAAAGAGTCAAAAGTTTTCTGAAAGAAGTTTTTACAATTGAGTATGATAAATCTAAACTCTTTATTTTCGACTATGAGGTCACCATTGGCTGTAGTATTGCTGTCATAAAAAAGGCTGCCAAAGTTTTTGGTTTTAGTAATGGTTTCAGATCTGTTCTTCTGAAGAGAAAAAGAAGAGGTGGTGTTTTAGAAGATGGTTCTGATAGTGGAAAAGTTGGTCTTAAAGTCCAAAGTAATTGCTCATGAGGTTCAGAGACTAGTGACACCACTGAGTCTGAAAGTATTAATATGGAGGAGGAGTGTCTGGTTGAAGAAACCAGTTTCAATTATGGTAAAGATAATGCTCTTGCTGAGGGAGATCATAATCAGACACCTACAGGCTCAAAAGTCAAAACTAAGAAGGCATTGGGTAAACCATTGAGAAAAATTGACTTCTCATCAAGCAGTAATGATGATAATGCTTTTTTGGATACCCCTCTGGTGCTTTCACTACCTGTGAAGAATTTAGTCAACATTTCTGTGCAGAAATCTTTTGCTCTAGATATTGGGTTGGACAAGGTGGTTAGGAAATCTTTTTATAAAAAGCTTCAGGTGGTCAGAAAATTGTTTTCAAGAATCAATGGTTTTGGGGGGGCTTCTACCCTCTCAAAATTTGCTGGAATTGTCAAAGTGATGTTTATTTCCGAATTGAGTTTAATAAAAGCTACCAAGTTGGCTACTGATGTGAAGATCCTGGTAAACACTGATCTCAAGATATTATCTGGGCATTCAGATTGGGCTGTGGGAATAAAAGAAATTCCTGTTGGAACATTGGTTGAGACTGTGTGTGCTGTGCTTTCCAAATTTGGGATAATTAAATCAGTCAAGATACAGCTAGTAGGTCTATGGTAAAAAGTGATTATCGAGTTTGAAAATCAGAATTAAGCTGATCTTTTGGCTTCCAAATGGTTCATTCTCATTGGAAAAGATGCTGTTCATGTGGCCAGAGCCAATCTTAATAAACAAACATAGAACTCTAGGAATCTACATAAGGCACTGCTTTATACTCTTCCTGTGGGAACTAATGCTCACAATATCTGGAATCATATTGGCTCTGTGGATGGGAAGACTTGTATAATTAATCATCATCCAGTCACATATGCTCGAGCCAGGTATGCCATTGTTTGTTTTGGGTCAGCTGAATCATTGAATGTCATCATAAGTACTGCTCTTGTGTTAAGAGGTGCTCATTTTCATTGGTTTTGTCTTGGTTCTGCTGTGTGTGCAAAGTGTGGTAAGGTGGATCACACCTCTCTGGGCTGTGCTTCTGGTGAGAGGATTTTTTCTGGTAGCTTGTTATGTTGGGTTCTTTCAGATGCTAATAAAAGCAGACTGGCAGCCATTTATGCCAAATGTTCAGTGCCAGTTTCTTGTCTTGTCTTCTTTGGTGATGTTTCATGGGCCAAGATTGTTGTTGGGTCCTCCTTTCTCCCTCTTCCTGTTCAGAATGTTTTGTTGAATAATGACTCCTCTTCGGAAATGAAGCTTACCCTGCAAGTGTCACTGGAGTTGAATAATAGGTTTGTCACTCTTGAGTGCAGTCTCACCAGCCTTGCAGAGCACGTGAATAAGCTGGTTAAGAGGTTGGATACACTTGGGCCAATGGTTTTCCAGCTTAGCCCTGGACGTTAGTCATTGGTGACTCTTTTGTCACAGAATCAAAGAGCAGATATAGTGATAAATAAGGGTTTAGGTGTGGCCATTAGTGATGGGACTGTTGTGGGAGTGGTAGATTTTGATGCTTCTGTTATTTCAAAAATGGAGGAAATGTTGTGCAATCTTTCAGTCATGGTTATGAGTCTTTTGACCAAAATGGACAATGCTGATTCAGTTTCTGCTATTCATTCTTCTCAATAACAGATTTAATTTGGAAAATTGCTATGTGCAATGTTCAGAGTATCAATGTCTCTGCTAAGCAGAAAGATGTTGTTTGTTGGCATAGGGAATCAGGGAATTTGGTCTCAATTATTACAGAAACAAAATTGAGGTCTAGCTGTAGGCCGTGGATCAAAAATAGGTTTGATGGTGTTTGGGTTTTCACTTCTGGTTTGGATGCAAGTTTTCTTGGTGCTGGGGTAGCCATTATCATGAATGTCTCTCTGGCTCATCATGTGTGTAGAATTTCTGAGGTGTCTGGTCAGCTTCTTTTTATCAAGTTGCTTTTCAAAAATAGGCTGTTAGTGTCAATTTTGGGACTTTATGCTGGTGTTTCTCTGGCTGTTCATTTTGCTCAAGCAGATAAAGTCAACTCTATGATTGTGAAGGCTGTGAATAAGTTTTCTTTTGTCATCTTGAGTAGTGATTTCAATGAAGATGGATCTCACAAATGCACTAGTTTCAAAAAATGCTTTGATATTGGTCTGGTCAATTCTTTAGGCAAAAGCTCATTCATAAGGGTACCAACATGGACCAATTCTTGAGGTGTCTCGAAAATGATTAATTACATGTTTGTTTCTTTGAGTTTGGCCAATGCAGTTGTACATCATAGTGTTTTGGATGTTAGTACATATTTTGACACTAATCATTAAGCTGTTTCTGTGTTCATGGGTTTGAGTGGCTTGTTAGATATGCAGTTGAATTCTCTTTGCAAGCAAGCAAATAAAAATCGTTGGAAGTTCAATTTTAAAGGTACTGATAATGCAATATGAACCAAATTTAAAGATGCTTCTGCAGCTAATGCCACCATGTTCTCTGATGATTTTTTCACTTCTGAGTGATGCTCAGATTTGGATGCGATGTGGAATGCTGTTTGCAAGTCTGTTACATTATCAGCTAATGAAATATTTAAAAAAAAATGGTTTAAAAACTCTGGTCACATCTTTATCAAAGAATCTTCAAGGTTTTATAGATTAAAACTTTTGGTTTCAAAGATTGTTAGGGCTTTTCATAGAGCTAATGTTGACAACTTTATTTCTCTTATGAAGTGTTGGTGTTTTTTGGACATAGCTAAGGCTTTGATCATTTAGGATTTGGTGGACTCTAGTGTGATCTTTGATCATGTTCATTCAGCTCTCTTTATCATCAGGAAATCTTATCATGTGCTGAAGTGTGTGGAATTTCTAAGGGCCAAGGAAGCAAACATCAGGTCTGCCATAGATAAAAGAATGGAGAGCTTTGAGACAAATAAAGGTCATACTATCAGAAGTGTGTTAAAGTGCCCATTTCACAAGATGGTGCTTGACCATTTGATTGTCAATGATGAGCTGGTTCTGGAGCCTGGTTTGGTTAAGTCTAAGGTGGATAGTATTATAGAGAGTTGGACTTGGAAATGTTAAACAGTTTTTGATGTGTTTAGTGAATAGCATTATTAGTATTAGCCTTTAGAATATGTTTTTGATAGAGCTTTTTTTGGTGTAATGTGTTTAATTGGATTTGATGAGTTTTTTGGAGTGGTTTTTGATTTGCCTGATAGCAAAGCTGCTGGTCTTTTGGGTATCTCAAATGAACTTTGGAAGCATTATGATAAATCTGTTCTGGATATGCTCTTAGTGCTTTTGAATTTCTGTTTGTCTGGTAGATCTGTATCCAGTTCTTGAAAAGAGACTTGGGTCTTAATGATTCCCAAACCTTATGAATGGGAGGATGTTCTAACAAATACTCACCCTATTGCTTTGATTGAGACAGCTTGCAAGATTTTTTCTAAGATTCTCTCTGATAGGATCTCTTTAGCTTGTAGTACTTTTGATGTTTTTTGTGGTATTACTGAAGGTTTTTGGTCTCTTTTCTTGAATGTTGTTAATGTTGGTTTGCTGTGAATTCACGTTTCCAGGAAGTAGTTGGATCTCCAGTAACTGAATTTATCTTCAAATTATCTTCTATAATTTGAACTGCTGGGCTTATAAGTAGAATGGCCAATTTCTTGCCAGTTACTTTATGTAGTTACATTGTAGTAAATGTCAACTCTTTCCTAGAAATTGCTCATTTAGAAGCTCACTAAAAATGTGTAGTTACTTTGCTGTGAAAGTCAACTCTTCTACAAGAATTCTGTCTGTAGGCTACTTTAATGATTATAATAAGAAAATAAAAAAAAGTAAAAGAAATGTAAAAGAAATTGAATTCTGTCAAGGGAAATGTTTTCTATCCAGGCCTAGAATTACTAACAGTTTACTGAAATTGGTAGCTAATCAATTTCAAAACGTTAGTTGGGTTTTGGGGATTTTCCAAGTACAATAATTAAAGAATTTGGTTTTTCAAATTATTTGATATTTATTTCTTTTTGTGTATGTAGAAATGGTTTTAAGTAATAAATCTAAAGTAAGATACATTTTCTTGAAGAGAAAAGCTCTTCTTTTATACAACTTGTTATAGTACTAGTTTATGAACTTGCACTTTTTCTCTTTGCTCAAATTTTGGTGAACTAAAGATACATTTTGATAAACTACAAGTTATTTCACTGAACTATTGATTAATTTGGGTGAACTATTCATAATTTTGGCAAATTTCTATAAATTTCGGTGAATTTCTTATAAATTTTGGCGAATTTCTGTAAATTTCAGTGAATTTTTGAATGTTATAAAGTTCAGGATATTGTGTAATTTGATCATCTTACTTTTTGTTATACTAATTGGATTATTTAATTGAATTATGATATGTGATAATTGATTAAATAATAAATGATAATTTGAAATGATATTAATATACTAATTAATTATAGAAATTATAAGGGTAATTTCATGCTAATTAATAGCTAAAATTTTACTGGTAACAGCAGTGACAATTTTTCAGTCTTAAAGAGCACAACAACTCAATTTCCAATTTTTGCAATTGAGTCAGTTATTGAAAATGCTTTGGAGAAAAACTGGGAGCTCTGGCTAGTTCTGTAGAACATGCAGAAGGCATATAATTTGGTGGGCTGAGAACATCTTGAGAAAAGCTTAGTCAGGATTAAGATGTGTGACAGATTCATTCGATTTTTTGGTAGTATTTATAGAAATTGTACCAACTGAATTATGACAGACTTTGGTTTGACAGATAATTATTATGTACATGATAGACTGAATCAAGGAAAGGTTTTCTCTCTCTTTTTATGGTGTATATTTTATGACCCTTTTTTGTGTAAAGTCAAATGTTAGAAGAGTGTGTATGGGTACAATATTAATTCACACTTTATTTCCAAGAGTGGTCATGCTAAATCTTGGACTGGAATTTTTTTCTTTCTTGCTGCTAGCATCTTTGTTGATAATACAATTTGGGTTGGCAGCAGTTAGAATACTACTCAACACATTCTTAATGTTGCTAGTGAATTTTTCCAAATTAATGATATTTTAATCAATAATAACAAAATTGTGGTCATTCCCATCAATAGCAGAGTCAACAACCCATCCCTTTTTATTAGTGGTTTGCTTATTTCTGTAGCCCGTAAAGGAGAATCTCATCAGTATCTTGGTATTTTTCTGTTAACTGAGAGTCTTTCTAAGCCTAGTTTGACTAAAGCACATTTGGACGTTTGTTTTTTTACTAATTTGGTCTTAAAAAAGACTGTTTCAGATAAGCAATTCTTATATCTGGTTTCAGCAGTTCTCTATTCTATAGTTGGTTACAGAACACAGTTTAGCTTTGTTTCTGTTAGCATTTGCAACAAATGGGATGCTTTAATTTGCAAGGGCTTGAAGCTGAAATCTGGTCTTCCGCTTGATTTTTCTGGTGATATAATTCACCATCCTTCCTTTTATAGTTTGAAATCTTTTTCACAATGTCAGTCTGAAAGTAAAATTGCTTCACTTATTAGCTTCGTGAACTCTGGTAGAATTCTGGGTTATTTATTCAATCACAAGTCTTATAACTTGCAAGTTCTATGTTGATATCTCTTCCATCCATTGAGTTCTCCTACTTGTATTCATGTCAGTGCTTCTAATAATTTTTTGTCAAGTATGGTTCACATTTTTTTTGACTGTGATTTGTTTTTGGGTGGCTTTTTGGCCAGCTTTTTTTGACTTTGTAATGGGGTGTCTATATCTACCATTTTGGGTAAGTCTTTATTTTTCAAGTTTTTGTCTTCTTTCCAGTGTTATGGCATTGCCTTTGTGGATTAGCTTCATGATCGTCATGGTGATGTTTTTAATTGGTGCACCTTTAAGTGGTGGAAGAAACTGGATCCTTGTGGGCTGGTTCCTGAGTGGTTCAAGCTCTCTGTTGCATTTCTTGTTGGTCTGCCTTCCTCTCTTTCATCTTTGAATAGTGTTGGCCCTCTGAACATTTGTGAGTTCAGTGATTTTGTGTCTGTCTGCAACCATCTTTCTCATGTTGGCTCTGATAGTTTGTTTGTTTATACAAATGGTTTTCTCAAAAATTTGGGCACGGTTGGTTGTTAGACAAGTGCTGCTGTCTTTTTTGCAAACATTAATTTGGGTTTGGGTGTTAGTGTTTGTGGTTTAGTATCATCTACTTTGGTGGAGTTATAGGCTATCACCTTGGCTCTGGAGTATGTACCCATGTCTTACTCTGTTCACTTGTTTTCAGACAGTCAAGCTGCTTTGGATGCTTGTAAATTGGAGCTAAATCTAATGTGTTCTGACTTTTACAATCAGTATTGGGTTGAGCATTGGCATATCAATAATATTATTCATAGCAAAAACTTGGAGATCATCTGGTGCAAGATCAAGAGCCACTTTGGAATTTTGGGGAATGACTGTGCTAACAGTCTTGCTGACACTGCTTTTCTCTCTGGGTGGTTTCTTCCTCCTCACATTGGTGAACATTTTTTGGTGGCTGATAATAATATAGTCTCTGGTAATTCTAGACACTTTGTTTGAGATGTGTTTCATGCTGTCTGTCATGCACATTGGGAGGTTGGTTCTGGTTCTGGTTCTGGTTTTCTGGTGGGTGATTTGCTTTTGGATGTCAATTGGCTCAGCTTTTTATGGGTATAACATCTTGATTCGCATATGGCTGCAGGTTTTATTAGCAGGTGCACTGCTAATACTCGTACTTACTTTATGAAGGCTTTATACTGTTAGCTTTCTGTAGTTGTTCGAAAGCATTTCTATAATAAGTGTTATCCCAGTGTTCTATGATTGTACTGTACAGAAGTGGAGATGTCTGATCATGTGTTTTTTTGCACAATTGATATTTCTGCTTATTACAAGATTTTGGATTCCTGTGCATCCTCTTGGAGGAAACTTTTTGGTCATTCTCCTTTTCTTTTGAGTGTGCTACAGCTGTTGTCAACCTGTGCTTCAGATCTCTTGATGTCTTCAGCTCTTTTTAAGAGTTTTGTTTTCAATGGGTAGTTCTTGGAGGCTGTTTCTGTCTTTTATAATCCCAAAGTTGCTAGGGTTAAAGTTACTAAATTTGTGCACTCTCTTTGTCTTGCTTTCAAAGATAACATTTGGGTGGTTTGTGCTAAGCATTGTGTTTTCATGAAAAAACATGGGCTGATCCCAATAGATGGTTCAACTCCCATCTTAGTTTTTGGCTTGGCTTTGAAGTTTTTGGCTGGTGTGATTAAATTGCTTGGAATTTCTGAGGCCTTTGGTGTCCATTTTGGCTTTTGCAAACCTTGTTTGTTTTTTTCAGATGTTGGTATCTCAGTTTCAGTTAATATAACTGTGTAGTGTTGTCCTGACTGGTCTGAGTGGCTGGTCACATATAAATAATACATGATTCATGCTTAATTTAGATTATTTCTTTGATGTATAGTTCTAGGTGGTGTTTGGACTCCACTCATTAAGCAATTAATAAAAAAAAATATGTAATATTAGAGGCATAAACAATTTAGCAAAACAAGAGAACATTGTTTATTGGTATTTAGAATTTGGCAACATGATTTTTATTTTTACTGAAACTAAATTAAAGTTTAACATAAGACCATAGATTAAAAATAAGTTTGATGGTGTTCAAATTTTTATGTCAGACCTAGAAAAAAGTTTTTTTACTGGTGTGGCTGTTATTATAAACTATTTTTTAACTTAACATGTGTTAAAAGTGAAAAAAGTTCTTGGCAAAGTTATTTCAGTTTAATTATTGTTTAAGAGCAAGTTTTTGATTATAATTCTGGAGCTGTATGCTGGCACATTAGCTAAAGTATAGTTTAATTAGGCTTCTAATGTCAATTCAGTTATTTTCAAGACAATTGGTTCTAACTCTTTTGTGATTCTGAGTAGTAACTTCAATAAAGATGGTTTTAAAAAGTATGCAAGTTTTAAAAAATGTTTAGACATAAGTTTGGTCAATTTTTTAAAAAGATTTTTTTCAATTTAGTCAACTATTTAAAACAACTTTAAAGAAGTTGAAAAAATTATTGACTAAGTTTTCATAAATAAAAATTTGTCTTTAACAATTACTGGATACAAAATTGAATTTGTGTTTGAATTTTTTAATATTGAATATAGGGCAGTTATAATCTTGATTGGATTGGAAGACCTATTGAATATTTGTTTGAATAGTGTTTGCAAACAGATTAATAAAGATTAGTAGAAGTTTCGAATTAAAGACACAAATAAGACCAAGTGGATGTATTTTAGAAAATGCTTTTCTATTGAGTTGTTAATGATAATGAATAGTTTTGTGAATACAAAAAGAAGTGGAAATCTGTGTGAAATGTAAGATATGTTAAAAAAAGTAGTAATTGGCTCAGCTGATAAGATTTTCTCTAAACATTGGTTTTATAAACTGGATTGCTTAAAAAGTAAGCAATTTTTGAAATTCTACAAGCTAAAGTTATTGGTTGCTAAGATGATAAAAAGTTTGAGTTTGGATAAAGTATTTAATTTTGAATGGCTAATTAAAGTTTGATCTACTATTGATGTTGCTAAGACTTTTAAAATTGTTGTTTTGTTCTATAATAGTATAAAACCTATAAAAATAATCAAATATTTGTTAAAAGTTAAGAAAAAATATTGAAAATTAAAGTTTTATGAATTAAAGATAGCCAAAAGCAAATCTATTAAAAATACAATTGAAAAGTAAATGGATAATTTCAGTTCAAACAAAGGAAGCATGATAAAAAATATCTTAAAATGATTTTTCCATAAAGTTGTTTTAGATTATTTGGTGATTGGAGAGGAAATGGTTTTAAAATCAGAAAAAATAAAGTTTAAAGTTAATAGTATTATGGTAAATTGGACAAAAAAGTAAAAAATCTCTATGGTTTTGCTTGATTTGTGGGCTTGTTAGTATGTGTCTTTAGAACATATAAGAGATAATGCTTTCTCTGGCATAATAAATAATATTGGCTTGGGAAAATTGGTTTTGGTGATTAGTAGATTATCTGATCGCAAAACTGCTGGTTTTTTTGGCATATTAAATAAGCTGTGAAAACATTATGATAATAAAATAATAAAATGCTTTTTAGATCTACTTAATTCTTGTTTAAGACTTGGTGATGTTTCAGATTTTTAGAAAAAAATGTGAATTTTAATGATTCTTAAGTCTTATAAATGAAATAGTATTTTGACTAACACTCAGTCTATTGTTTTAATTAAAACTGCTAAAAAAATTCTATTCAAAATTCTGTTAGATTGTATTTTATCTGTTTATAGCAAGTTCAATATTCTTTATGATAATAATTTTTCTGTCTTAAAAAGTACTTTGACACAATTTTCTGTGTTTGCTATTGGTTTAATAATAGAAGATGCTCTGAAAAAAAGCCAAGAGATTTGATTGGTTTTACAAAAAATGTGCAAAACTTATAATTTAGTTAGGTAATATTATTTAAGATCGAGTTTAGAATATATTAAGATGTGTAATAGATTTATTAAGTTTTTTAGAAATATTTATGAGAACAAAGTCAACAAGATAATAACCAATTTTGGTCTTTCAAATGACTACAAAGTTCATAATGAACTGAATCAGAATAAGGTTTTCTCATTACTTCTTTGGAGAATTTTTTATGATCCTTTGTTGTGTAAAATTAAGAGACATAAACATTTGTATAAATATAAAATTAACTCTAATTTTGTGACAAAAATAAGCAGAGTAAAGATTGGTAGAGACAGATCTTTGTTTTTTGCTGCTGGTACTTTTGTGGATGATACAATTTGGATGGAGAATGATCAGATATTGACACAGTATATTTTGAATATTGTGAATGAGTTCTTTAGAATAAATAGCATTTCTATCAATAATGACAAGACAGTGGTCATCCCCATTAACTAGAGAGTAGCAAAGGCTTTTTTGCACATTAATGGCCACTTAAATTTTGTAACCAAGCATAATAAATTTTATAGATATTTGGGTATTTTTTTGTTGACAGAAGATTTGTCTAAGCTGAGTCTTATAAAGATACATGCAAATATTAGATTATTTTCAAATATGGTTCTTAGGAAGACATTGTCAAATAAGCAGTTTTGCAATCTATAGTTAATTATAGGATTTAGTTCAGCTTTGTATTCAAAAGTGTATGCCATAAATAAAATGTTATGATAAAAAAAAGGCTTAAGTCTAAAACCAATTTGCCAAATAATTTTCTCAATGAAGCTTTATATCACTTATCTCTATATAGTTTGAAGTCTTTTAAACAGGTCTAGACTAAAGCCAAGATAGCTTTAGTGATTGGTTTTTCTAATGCTATTGGAATTCTTAACTGATTGTTTAAGCATCATGCTTTGGATTTGCAAGTTTTGAAATAAGTATTTCTGAATTCTTTACAATATTCAGTTAAATTAAAGATCAACCTGAGAAATAATTTTCTGGCAGATGTCATAAAAATTTTTTTGGACATTAAGATTTTGTTGGCCAATAATTTGCCTAGTGTGTTTTGTAAGCTCAGCTACTTTCTAATATTCAGAATATTGGAGAACAATTATTATTTTAATATAGTGTATTTTTTGAAGTGTTTTGGTATTGCTTTTGGAAAAAATTTGTTGAACAAGTGTAGTTTAATCATGAATTGAAAGATGTTTCAATGTTAAAAAAAGCTGAGTTCAAGGAATCCAGTACTACTGTAGTTTAGGCAAACTTTAATATATATAAACAATCTTCTGGTGGGATTTATTGAAATTGTTGTTAATTTGAACTGTTCTAACTTTCTTTACTTAAATAAGTTTTTGGGTGTTTGTAAATGCTTGCATGAAGTGTAAGCTAGAACAATTAATGTTTATACTGATAGTTCCTTAAAAAATTTGGGTACAGCAAAGGTGGCTAATAAGACTATAACCTACTTTTTTAATATTTATATGGGTGTAAGTGTTAAAATACATGGATTGTTGTCTTTAATGTTGTCAAAATTACAAATGATTGTTTTGACTTTGGAATGTATTTTATTATCTTGCTCAGTAGTTTTGTATACAGATAGCCAAGTGGCTTTAGATACATGTTTATTAAAAAATAAACTTTGCTGGTCTAACTTTTAGAATAAGTGTTGGATAAAAAGACATTATGTTGCTAATTTAATAAGATTAAAAATTATTTTTGTAAGATAAATAAAAGTGAAAAACCATTTAAGAGACTTTAGTAATGATTGGACAGATGTTTTTGCTTGTGTTGTAACACAATTGCATTTAACTTTTTTTGTTGAAATTTGTGATAAGGTTTTTATAACAGATAGTTATATGGTGTTACAGTTCAAAAATTTAATAAGAATTATAAATAATATAAATTAGCCAATTATAAAAAAGCACAGCAACAATTTATAAAAAGAAATGATTTACAAATAACAGCAAGCACTATTTTACAATAGTAGCAAACACTATCATGCAAAAGCAGCAAGCATTATTTCACAATAGCAGCAAGCACTATTTAAAAATAACAAAAATAGAGTATTACAAAACGTTATTTTGTAAAACAATAATTATATATATATACAATAGTTTTTAATGATGAAGAATAAAACAGCTTTAACTTAAAGCAACAAGTATCTAAATAAAATCTTATTCAAAAAGAATTAATAAAAAAAAAATAATAAATTGAATAAACATCACAATTACAAGATTAACAATAGAATTCACATACCCTTTCTAGTGAATAAAACTATTATTCTATCTTTGAACTCTTTGGAAGAATAATCCCTGATTAAAATTATTTATGTGGTTACTAATTAAATTAAAAAAGCATTATTATATACTTAGAAAAATCACAAAAAGGCTATTAACATTTTGTGTTTCTAGATTAGAAAAACACATCAGACAATTGCAAAGATAGCCTTAGAGAAGACCCCAGACAGCAAGTAGATTTCAGATTAGTTTCTAGAAAGAAGTACACAACATACAAAGACAACTAGAATTAAAGAGAAGACTTATATCACAATATTAAGAAAAAACCTTCAGTATATTATTATTAATATCCAACACATAAAATTGAAAAACTCATAAGAGACTGATTACAATTAAAACAAAAGATCAACAATTAAAATATACCAAGAAAACACTCCCATAACAGTAGTTTTAGGCAATATTTACTATTTTGTTTAAGATATCTATTAGACTGTTTGCTAAACTTTATAAGAAATGAGTTTTGATGCAAATGTTTTGGACATTTTGTTCATTTAGAGCATAAATTAAGATTGTACTGTCTTAGTTTGATATTCAAATTCTTATATGTTAACTAAATTTATTAATAAAAAGTTGGCTACTTTGTATATATATTTGATGAAAACTGTTTACAAAAGATTGTTAGTCACTATTCATAAAAAGCTGTATAATAAAAATTATTTAGGCATCTTGTACTTGATGTATAATAATGTTAAATTGCCTAATTATGCTTTAAATTGTTCTAAAGATGTCTTTGTATGCTCTGATATTTTTTCTGATTATGTTAAACTGTGAAAGTTTTTGGTAAGAGATTGCTCTCTATTATTATTCTCAGTTTTGTGCACTTTTTTTTCAGATGCTTTGAATGTTAATATATATGTGATTTTGTGCAAGAGCTTTGTTTTTAAGGAATAGATTAATAAAGTAGCATCTAGGTTTGAAAATAGAAAAAAAACAATATCAATAATAGTTGATTTTGTTTGTCATTTGGCCAATGAATATTACAATAGGTTGTGGTTGTTAAGGTTTAAATTTAGAGCAGACATAGAAAAAAGTGGTGTTACTTAAAAAAAAAGCATACAAAGAAATAGTAAAAAAAACAAATAAACCAATAGAAAAATAGTAGTTAACATGTAAACATATTGCTTAACAACATAGAACATTGTTAAAAATTATAGCACATTGTTTAGCAATATAAAGCATTGTTAGAAAATTATAACACATTGTTTAGCTATATAAGTATTGTTTGAAAAATGATAGCACATTGCTTAAAATGTGAGTAATCTTATAGAACCCAATTTATGTATATATAGCAGTAGCATTAGAAGCAGAAAGAACAGAATTTTTAGTTTAGAACATTATTTCCCTTCTTTATACATCTCTTCACATAATAGTATTCTATAACTTGAAATAAAAACCATCAAATATTAATAAACATACTTATTATTATTCAAATTCATGGTCTCATTGTTTGATTGATAATACTAATTTATCTTTCCAATATCAACTCTCTATGTTGATATTCACTAATACTTAATCATACTGGATCAATAGCTTTTGATCACAACTATTGACAAGATACTAACTTTTATTGCCTTGGCCTGAATTCTTTATTTCTTTTATTTTATTTTCTTTTATTTGTTTTCTTTTTTGTTTACTAATTAATTAAGGAATTAAAGTACTAATTAATTGACATCAAAAATAGCTTAGTAAAAGACTCAGAAATAAGAGTAGAAAACTCAAAAATTGAGAATAGCTTATCAGAAGAACATGACTACTAGAATAAACTGGCCACCACATTAAATAAAAAGATTTGATGGAATTGTGATTTTGAGAAGCTACTGATAAAACAACCATTGAATCTTTGTCCATTATACAAAAAACTTCAACCCAAAATCTTCAGATACAAAATCTTCAGATATCACTAACCACATTAGCTATTAAGTACCAAGTTATAGGTTTGTTATTTGATTTAAAACCCAAATAAGCACCTATAATATTTGGTGCTTTCTGTGAAATTTAATTTAACAAAAAACCAGTATCAATAACAACTATTTAAAACAGTGGCAGAATTAGAAGAAATAAAGACACACCACTTGGAATTTATAAAATTCTTATTTCAATATTACAAAAATTACTTTGAATTAACAGATAGTAATTGGCCAACAGAATTAGTTTTTAATTGTTATATCAACAAAAAAATTGCTTATTACTTGGGAGATTAAAGAAATCTAGAAGCCACCTTCAACAATTTTTTCAGTAAATTACTCCAAAGCATCACACTTCCACAAAACTATTTATTTGTACTTCTAATCACAAAAATAAACAGAGAAATTAAAAAGTACATCAAGCAAAGATTTTTTATTATCTTTGCAGACAAAGAAAAAGGAAAATTACAAACACTAGCAAGAATATCAAAACCAATACAACCACTTACTTGGAAGAAACCAAGAGTCAATTCACTAATCAATCCATCATACTATTACATACTTAAAAGTACCATCAATATAATATCAGCAGACACATTTACAACAAATACATAGCTAGAATCCTGTTTCAAAGTAAACAAAAAAAAGCTAAACTATTGGGAACCTACAGTAATTATTTTGAGGGATTTAATTCACAATTACTAATGCCATCAGAATTTTAATTACTGCCATCTCAACCAGATTTTGGAACCATGAGTTCTTGGAAAGTAACAGAGTCAGAAAAAAAGGAAAATAGCAATTGAAAAACTAATAATCAAAACCTGATCCCAGAAAACCCAAAATTACAAACTCCAATTGTTCAAGCTCAAACAAACCCAAACAATCTAAACTCTGCTCCTATTATTCAACAAAACTTATTTTTAGTTATCCAGATCAACCTACCAGTAATTCCAATTCCCATTTCTTGTTAATAACAAAACTTGCAGCAATTATAACAACTCATATCAATGGCATATGTATCTATTATTAAACTTAAGAAATTTACTGGTGAAAAAAATAACACCCAAGTCTGGTTCAATGATGTAGAGAAAACCATTATAGTCAACAGTTGGGATAATAAGAGAGCATTGTAAATTATTCCTTACTTCCTCCAAAATACTGCCAATTCATAGTATCAAAGTCTTATAGATAAATCCAATATTTTTGATGCATTCAAAACTGTTTTTCTACAGTATTTTAGCAATTATAACAGTATTAATCAATTGCTCACACATTTTACTACCATTAAGCAAGAAGAAACTGAAGCAGTCACCACTTACTTGGAATGCTTTTATAAGAATCTACACCAGATCTAAGCAATTGATGCAAATTATTTCACAGTGTCCCAAATTCTGAATTAATTTATTCACAGGTTATATAGCACTATCTTACAATGAGTATGTTCAATGCATCCAGAGATGCTACAAAACACAGTCATTTATGCCAGAGATTTTGAATCAGCTAAGCTAGAAGCCAAACAAGTTCAAGCTGTAAATCTAGTGATGAATAAATCATCTGAATTAAATTCAAAGCTGAAACAATTTAGTAATACTATTAATCAGAAATTGGAAGAGTACTTAGTTAACAATCAAACTATTTATCAATCTCTACAATATCACAATAATTCAGAAAATCCAAATCATCTTTGAAATCAATCATGTCCATCAATGTCAAACAACCAACAATGATGACAAAAGACACATAATTGTCATTATTGTCATAAACAAAAATATTTACAAATTGATTATCACATCAGATTAAAATGCCATCAATTGAGAAATCAATATAGAAAACCTAATTGCCAGATTCAAACTACAAATTACCATTAAAATCAAGAACTATATTAACCAAATTATTTACTGATAATACAACAATAGATATATGTACCAATATATTAATCTCTAACATCAGTAATATATCAATCACAGCCCCAAATTGTTTATTAATCCCAACCAATTCAAATATTACTACTAAACTTACCTCAAAATGAAAGCCAGAGACTGAGAACTACACAAATCTGTTAGAATTGGCAATTAACAATGGTAATACATCAACTAATTTTTAGTTCAGCAGTTTGGCAAGCTGGATATTAACCACAAAATTTGGGAACTAACTATGTCCAAAACTTGAATGTCCAATACTATTTAAGTCTACTTGTTACCTCAAAAAATGTCTCATCCAACAATAGGGAAACCAACCAAAAGCAGCCACTTACCAATAACATATCTCTAGCAACTGTCACCAATGACAAATTATTAATAGATATTTTTCTCTTTGAAATCAAGGAACCAACTAAAATGACCCTCTTTAATGGAGCTGCTCTTAACATAAAACTCATTATGGTAATGTATACAAATGCCAAAGTTGATGGTCAGTTCATCAAATTGATCTTTAACAGCAGTTTAGTAGACAGTATTATTACACAACAACTTATTAATTAAGTTGCCAAGTTGATTATGCTGCCAGCACCAAAATAATAACTGCTGATAGATCAACAAAGACTCCAATTGGCAAAATTAATAACTTCTCAATTGAAGTCAATAGCATTACAACACCAATCAAAATATTGGTGATAGAAGCTATACAGTACCAAGTTCTTGTTGGTAATAACTGGCTGTTCAAAACCAATGCCATGTTAGATTGGAACACTCAAGAATTACAACTGAGCCAGAATGGCCAAAACATTTGAGTACCAGCCACTTGCAATTATTTCAAGACCACTATTAACAAGCAATCACTAATTAAGCTTGAAAAAAAAAAGAAAAAACCTACCTGAAAAGCCTACCAAGTTTTATGAGCCAAGGAAGATTACAACAAATTACTACTTCTACCTAACTGGAAGGAAAAAAAAGAAAAAACATTTCAAGCCACCACCTTTACCTATACTCCATATACTATTACTTAACATCAGCAAAATTATCATTGACCCAAACTAATTTGTGTTAATTGTAGCAAAAAATTGTTGACAATGGACATATGTTGTGGTAATAATAAAAAATGGCTAACAACAACTAAGTTCTATTGTTGTTTATGTGTCTTTGAACACTTTGGACAACCTAAATAACAAGAAAAATAGGATAATAAATCTTATTTGACATATAGAACAATTCTGCCAGATAAAAAAATATGGAATGACATTCTTGGACAAGGAGGAACATACAACAAAATGTGTTAATACATAATTTTCATAAATGATTGGGTATAAAAAGAGATCCTGATTGATGACACCTAAAAATGAGCACTCCAATGTTTAAAAGATTACCCACATGATAAACATGAGATCTGAAAAATGGCAAGTGGGAAAACAGAAAGAGCTTTAACTAATAAACTATTAAAAATCAAAAACAACTCACTTTCACTTTCTGAATCCAAATACATCCAAACTTTTGACATCATTAACAATGTTGAAAATGATCCCAAGCAATTCTACAAAAATTATCAGAATTTAGTGCCAATTAAGAAAAAACAAAAATAATGACTAAAACAGTTGAATACTTGACTTTGTTAATACTGTTTAATTCCTTGTAGCTTTGAATATTGTAATGAGTGTGATCTCATTTACAATCTACTACCATGTATGATTTACACAATTTTTGAAAAAGAAAAACCAATCAGCAGCTGCAAAGTGGAATTGGAATCCCCATTCAATCCTGATTCAAACTCCAATGATAATGAGAACAATGATTCTAACAGTCACAATAATGACAATAGCAAAAATTCAAACTCTGATTAAACTCCAATTTAAATCATGAACAATATATTACACTTCCAGATCTATCTATAGAACAAAAACTAAAATGGTTCAGCAATAATGATGAAAGTATAATGTCAGAACATGTATATAACACCAATACAGGGTTTAATCTGAGATATTCAGGAAAAGATGCCATCAAATTAGAACCACATTTGTGCACATATATTAATCTGAAAATAGTGCTGGAAATTCTAACAACAATAGTGATTTAACTAGCATTTAGGAGCAGTTTAGTGAAAAAAAAATTAATATTAGAAAAGAAATAATTGATGCAGAATATGTAGGAAATATCATTGCAATACTACAAAATAACTCAGAAAAGACTTACATTATTAAACCAAATAAAAAAATAGTACAGACAATATTTCTATTTTTGGTTAAAATAGCTTAACTAGTATTAGTGGGAAGTAGAGAAAAATTAGGAATCACAGCTAGAAAAATAAATGGATTTGAATTCACAGGTAGAATAGATATACCAATTAATATGGCAGAAGAAGAAATCATTAACAAAAGAAAAATTATTTTCATCTGTCAATTAATTTCTATTTTATTATATAACCAGTACATATTAGACATAAAAAAGAAAGTAAAAGATCAGGCTCAAATTTTTGAAGCAGAAGTTACAATTTGCAAATCAGAAAAAATTGAACTCACCAATCTTTACATACCAACCAAGAACAATAACCACATCAAAATTCTTATCTACAATACAACTGGAAATGTTATTGAAATACCAAAAAAAACTATTATTAGATATCTAAGTATTGAAGTTAAAGACCAAACCTCAAACTCCATTCTGGATTTTTCACAACTGTGCAGATATGTAGACATTACATCACAAATGATATATGAATGAGAAGAATATTATTTACTCTAATCAAAACAATTGGAACAAATAAACTTAGAAAACTTAAATTCACTTTAACAGATGCAACTCAAAATGCTACTCAATAGTTTTACCAATATTTTTACCAGTGAAAATAAATTTGGCAGAACTGACATCATTCAGTATTAAATTAAAACTGAAGATGCAATGCCAATTAAACAAAGAGCATACAGAGTACCACTAACAAGTTATGAGATTATCTAATAAAAGATCAACAAAATGTTAGACAATGGATTAATTCAACTATTAACGAGTTCATAGTCATTACCAGTAGTACTTGTTTGGAAAAAGAATGGAAAATTTCACTTTTGTGTAGATTATAGAAAACTAAACAATATAACTCATGAAAACAGTTATCCAACTTCACAAATCCAAGAATTATTTAATGCTTTTGGAGGGAAGAAATGCTTTTTAACATTAGATCTAGATAGTGATTACTGACAAGTAGCCATGAATTCAGCTAATAAAAAAAAACCGCATTTACTATTAGAGAAGGAAATTTTGAATTTAAAGTTATGCCATTTGGCTTAATAAATGCTCTAGCCACTTTCCAACAGCTAATGAAAATTGTATACACTGGACTGCTATAGAAATCAGTAGTTGTTTACCTAGATAACACCAATGTATTTTTCAAGACATTTAATGATTACTTATATTATCTTCAACAAGTGTTTGAAAGACTAAGAAGAGCCAAATTAAAGTTAAATACAACTAAATATTTCTTTGGAAAAACTAAACTCAAGTTTTTGGAACATGTTGTAAGCAAAAACAGCATCAAAACAGATCCAGACAAAATTAAAATTGTCAAGAACTTTTCAGTACCAACAAATCTTACAGAATTAAAAGCATTCTTGGAATTTGCAAAATATTATTACTGTTTTATTCAGAACTTCTTCAAACTGACTCAACCACTTCACTAGCTTCAAATCAAAAATGTAAAATATGAATGGACAGAAACTCAACAAGAAGCTTTTGATATACTAAGAAGAAAGCTCATTTAAGCATTAGTATTAATCTATTTAGACTACACCAAACTATTCATCATTATTACCAATATATTAAGTCAAGCATTAAAAGCAGTACTATCTTAGAAAAAACCAGATAAATAAAAACATCTAGTAACATATGCCAACCAAAGTTTGAGTCCAGTGGAAAAAAACTATAGAATACCAGCACTAGAATATTTAGCTATCTATTGGGCAGTTATTAAATAGAAAGAGCATTTTAAGCCAGAAGTTTGAAGTATACACTAATTACAAAGAATTGACATTAATTCAGAAGCAAAAATTTGAAGACAATTGCCATATCAGATGGAAAATAGAACTTTCATTATTCAAATATACAGTATATTATAAAAAAAAAATGCAAATACAAATGGTTTGTTACAAATGAAACAAATCTAAAAACATTTCAAACTCAAAAATATAACAAAAAATAAACACACAAAAATATTAACAACTTTAACATTATATTAATATTCAACAATTCTAAGAGAAATTATCTTAAAAAGAATAAAACAACATCAAACAACAATCAAAATATTTTATTATTTACCAAAATATATTATATTAGAAGAACAAAAAAAATCTAGATTAACCACTTAAAGTAATCACAGAACCAAAAAAAGAAACAATACTATACAATATGTATTCAAATCTGACAGCAGAACACTTTCATTGGTACTATAGTAAACTTTCTATACTCCCTCTGGTTATAGTCACTATCTTCTTATAATCATATTTTTTTAAAAACCAAAACCATTTATATATAATATTATCTTCTTATAGTTACTTTTACTATATATATTTCTTTATAGTCCCTATTTCCACAAATATGATAGCAGAATATAAGTAATTTCTACTCTTTATAGTCACACTATAATCATATAATATTAGATATGAATATCAGATGTCATTTTATATTTAATCAGACATGTACAGTCAAGAAGATTTTCCAATTTGTCAATGGAAATTATTCTTTTTATGGTAGTAAAAAAAATTAGAGAAGTTTCTGAAAATGACTATAGAACACTAAACAAAATTTCTCAAATATTACAACATTTAATTACTCTTCTTCTTTATAAGCCTCCACTATTATTAGAAAACAATGATAGAACTATTATATCTGGCTTGTTGTTTGCAGGTATTATGAGAGTTTTAATAATAGTTAACATATGATACAGTACTACTGCTCTTGGTGCTTGGTGCTTTAGAGGCTGGTAGTGCTTTGGAGACTGTTGCTGTGAATATTGATAAAATTACTCTGGATCAAACTTTGGCTAATGAGATTACTTTTTCTCTATATTGGAAGAAGAAATTAACTAACCTACAAGTGAGAATAATGGCCCAATGAGATTCTCCAGGAACAAGTTTGTTAAGAGGACTGTTACTCATAGAAATATAGGAAATATATTAGCATAATTATTAGCCAATTAGAAATAGACATAGTAAAATGTAGAATTCCAGGATTCCTCAGAAGAATTGCAGGATTCCTGTTATGAAGAATCAAGGAATTGAAGAATCTCAATTATGTATATATAGTGAAAGTATTAGAAGCAAAAAAGACAGACTTCTCAGTTTAAATTTGATCTAGACAACTTTCCAAACCACAATAAATAACTATTTGTTATTTCAATTCACTTCCACTATCAATACTTCATGTTAATAGTCTTTGATACTTAACCACACTGAAACAATAGCTCTTGATTATGGCTATTGACAGGATACTAACTTGCAATTACATTTTGGCCAAATTTCATTTTCTCTTTATTTCTTTTATTTTCTTTTTATTTTCTCTTCTGTTTCATTTGATTTTATTGTTGTGCACTAATTAATTGAAGAAAATACTAGATTACTAACATCAAGGATTGCCTGGTAAAAAACCCCTGCGAAAGGGTAGAACACGTATAGTAGATATGGAATACTTACCAGAGGATTGCTAGCTACCAAGTCAAGAGAAGAATTGACAAAACTGCAGTTTTGAGAAACTACGGATAAAACTATTACCATTGAATCTCTGTTTATTATACAAAGAACTCAACTAAAATCTTTAGATACAAAACCTTCAGATCATTAACAATGAGAATAGCTTTTGAACACCAAGTTACAGGTTTGTTATTTGATTTGAGACCCCAAGTAATTATCTGTAACATTTGGTGTTCCCTGTGAGGTATAATTTTACAGAGAACCAGCACCAACAACCTCATCCAAAAGTGGCAGAATCAGAAAACATAGGAGCAAACCATTTAGGATTCATGAAATCCTTATTTCAACATTACTGCCAACACCTAGGATTAAACCATAATCACATATCTGTGGAATCAGTCTTCAATTTCTACATCAATAAGAAAATTGCCTACTTATTAGGAACACCAGTAAACACTGAATCAGCAAAAGAAACCTTCTACAGCAAATTAATCCAAAACACCAGCTTACTAGCAAATCATAATTTCACATCCATCATCACTGAGATCAACAAAAAAATTGAACATCACATCCAACAAAGATATCCAATTACTTATGCCAGTAAAGACAAAGAAAAACTACAAACACCAGCAGTAACACCCAAAAAGATACAATCACCCACTTGAAAGAAAACAAAAGTTGAATTACCAACTGCTCTATCCTATCACTACACACTGGGAAGCACCATCATTATAACATTAGCAAGGGCATTCACATCAAACATGATATCAACATTCAGATGATTTTCATTCCAAAGCAAACAAAAGAAAACAGATCTACTAGGACTATACAGTGAATATTTTGAGAGATTTAAATCATGATCACCAACACCATCAGGAATTTGATCACCACTGCCTCAACTGGACTTTGGAACCACTACCTTGTGAAAACTATCTGAAGAAGAAAAAGAAGAAGAAAAATTGGAAAATCAAGAATTTACTTACCAAAACCCAATCCTTAAAAATCTGGAATTTGGAACCCCAAATGTTCAAACTCAGCAAGAAAATTCAGAAATCGAAACCCTGAATATTCAAGCACTGCAAAATCAAAAACCTGAAGTAATTAATCAGCACTTACCTCCAGTTATTGTCATCGATCAACCACCAGTTGAACCAATTGACCAGTCCATCCAAACACCAAACCAACAAAATTAACAACCACCCCCAGTACTGCCTCAACAACAACAACAACTTTTACTACAGCAACAACAACAAATGACATATGCACCAATTGCAAAGCTTAACAAATTTACTGGCAAAGAAAACGATGCACAAGTTTGGTTAAACAATATAGAAAAAGCCATCACAGCCAACGGATGGAATGACACCAGAGCCATGCAAGTCATACTCTATTTTCTCAAGGATACAGCAGACTCATAGTATTAAAGCCTGGTTAACAAATCCCAAGATTTCAATGTCTTTAAACTAGAATTTTTGAGATACTTTAGCAATAACAACAGCATCAACAGATTAGCCAACACTTTCACTACAATTAAACAAAGAGAAATGGAAGCAGTTACCACATATCTGGGATGCTTCCATAGAAATCTGTGACAAATCCAAGCAATTGATGCTAAATATTTCACAGTATTACAAATTCTCAATCAATTCATCTGTGGCCTGTGCAGTAGCATCCTGCAACATGTATGTTCATTGCATCCAGCCACTTTCTAGGACACAATCACACATGCCAGAGATTTTGAATCTGCCAAATTAGAAGCCAATCATGTCCATGCCGTGAACTTAGTGATGAATGGATCATCTGAATTGGATTCCAAATTGAAACAATTCAGTGATTTAATTAATCAGAAATTAAAGGGATACTTAGCTGACAATCACATAATCTATCAACCACCTCAACAATGCAATAATTCAGGAAATGCGAATTATTTCCAAAATCAGTCACATCCATTATCATCAATAGCACCTAATCAGTCATGGCAGCCAGAGATGTGCATCTGTTACAACTGTGGTAAACAAAGCCATATCTGAGTAAATTGCCATACTTATAGTAACCAATGATCGGGAAATCAATACAGAAACCCCGATTGCTGGTTCCAAACTCCGAATTGTTACCCAAATCAAAATCAAATTACTTATCCACCAATGACACAGTCCCAAATTTATCAACCACCAGTATATCAAACTCCAGTCTATCAAACACCTACAATCTATCAACCACAGCCATAAGTAATTTATTAGCTGCAGCTTCAAGTAATTTATTAACCCCAACAACAAATTCAAACACCACCACAAAACTTGCCTCAAAATGGAATTCAAAGGCCGAGGATGATACAACAAAACTGGTGATCAGTGATGGTAGTCCACCAACTGATCCCCAGTTCGTCAAACCAACAAACAGAATCTCGTCAGTGGAATTTCAGGTACTGGTGCCATCCAAAACCCAAATTTTCAGAACTATTTAAGTCTCCTGGTTATCCCAGAAGATGCCACTACCAACAACTCAAAATCCAACCAACCCCAAACAACACTCACCAACAATATTTTACCAGCAATGGTTACTGAAAATGAATCTCTCACAGCCATCTTTCCTTTCAAATTGGAGGAAACCATCAACTCACCTTTATTCAGTGGAACAGCACTCAAAGAAAAACTCATCACCGCGATGTACACTGATGCAAAAGTTGATGATCATTCCATCAAACTAATCCTAGATAGTAGATCAGCTGGCAGCATCATCACAAGACAATTCATAGATCAATTAGGTCGCTGAGTTGATCATGCTACCAGCACCAGAATTATTACAGCTGATGGAGCAACCAAAACACCCATTGGAGAAATTAATAATTTCCCCATAGAAGTCAATGGCATCATAGTACCAATCAAAGTACTTGTCATGGAAGCCACCCAATACCAAGCACTTATTAGGAATAACTGGCTGTCCAAAATTAATGCAAAGCTGAATTGGAATATGCAAGAACTTCAGCTGAGCCAAAATGGTCAACACACACGAGTACCAGCAACGTGTGATCATTTCAAACCCAGCAATGTTATGTCAGCACCACTAGTCAATTTTGAGAAGGAAAAGGAGAAATCTACCTGGGAAGCGTACCAAATATTGTGGGCCAACATCAATCACAATGAACTACTACCAATACTCACTTGGGATGACAATGATAACAAAAAGAAACAAAGAGAAGAGTCTATCTGGAAAACCACTATTGATGCCTGGAACAATGACAGTGAAAATGAATTAATACTAACAAACTGAGAAGAAAAAGGGAAAGAAAAGGAGAAAGAAGAAGACTTATCTGAAGAAACCAACAAAGCCACTGAGAAACTAACCAGTGGCTGGAAAAGGGAATACTCATGTGAGCCAATAAAAGAGCCACCTTACATTCCCTTAAAATGTCAGGACTGTAAGAAAAAACTCTTTTCCATGGAAGCATGGATCGTGCCAAACAAAGACTACTGAATGTGAACCCATTACTATTGCAAACTATGCCATAAAAAATGCTATGGCTATCCAAAAAGACAAGACAAGTGAGACAACAAACCATGTTTTGTTTGTGGCAAACAACTACTCAATGAAAGAATGTGGAATGACATTCCTGGTCAAGAAGAAACATGCGACACTTTGTGCTAGTACACAATTCTCATTAGCGACTGGGTGAGTTATGACATGCCCATAACAACAGCCTGACATAAAGCAATTGACTGATTAGATAGATATCCACATAACAAGGACAAGATTTGACAAATGGCAAATGCCAAAGTCAAAGAAACCATGTCCAGTGAGATCTTGGAAATTAAAAACAACCTGTCTGAACAGATTGACATTATCTTGATTCCCAACTCAGATGTTTTTCTAGACATAAAAACCAACCCAGAAGACTTCCACGAGCATTATCAAAACTTGGCACCTATAAGAGAAGAATAGAAGAAGTGTTTAACACAGCTAAACACTCAATTATGTGACCACTATCTGATTCCATATGACTTTCAATATTGTGATGATTGTGACCTCACCTACAATCCACCACCATGCATAATCTACACAATCCCAGAGGAAGAAAAACCAATCAACAACTGTGTCTTAGAATCAGAATCAAGTTCTAACTCCGATTCAAACTCCGACAATGATAATAATGAAAATAACAGTTCCAGTTCCATTCAAAATGGCTATGACAATGATTCCAACTCAGATTCAAACTCCAATTCAAACTACGAACAATATATTGCACTCCCTAATCTTACCAAGAAGCAAGAACTGAAATGGTTTAGTGATAATGATGAAGGTATCATGCCAGAACGTGTGCATGATACTAATGCAAGATTTGATTTAAGATATCTAAGAAAAGACGCCATCAAATTGGAACTCCATTTGTGCACTTGTATTGATCTGAAAATAGAACTAGAAATTCCAGCAACAACAATGGTTCAATTAGCATCTAGGAGTAGTTTAGCAAAAAAGGGAATAAACATCAGAGAAGAAATAATTAATGCAGGATATGTAGAAAATATCATTGCTATGCTACAAAATGACTCAGAAAAAGCCTATGTTATAGAGCCAAATAAAAGGATAACACAAGCAATATTCCTGCCTCTGGTGAAAATAACTTAGTTAGTTTTAGTGAGAAATAGAGAAGAATTAGGGATAACAGCTAGAGAAATACAGGGATTTAGATCAATGGGTAAAATAGATGTACCAATTAATATGATGAAAGAAGAAATTGTTAACCAAGGAGAAATTATCTCAACTGGCCAAGCAATTTCTATTCCACCATATGACTAGTATATGGTAGTCATAGAGAGAAAGGTAAAGAATCAAGCACAAATTTTTGAAGTAGAAGCAAGTCTTTATAAATCAGGAGAAATTGGACTTAGCAATTTATACATACCAGCCAAGAGCCATAACCATATCAAAATTTCTATTTACAACAACACTGGAAATGTTGTAGAGATACCAGAAGGAACCATTCTTAGATATTTAACCACAAAAATTGAAGATTAAGTACCAAGCAGCATTCCAGATTTTCTATAGCTTTGTGAATATGTAGACATTACATTACAAACCATCTACGGACAAAACAAATGTTATCTGTTACAGCCAGAACAATTGAAACAAATGAACATGGGAAATCTAAACTCACTTCAACAGATGTAACTAAAAATGTTACTCAATAATTTCAATGACATCTTCGCCAGTGAAAACAAATTTGGCAGAACTGATATTATCCAGCATCAGATCAAGACTAGAGATGCAATGCCAATTAAACAACGGACATACAGAATACCACCAGCCAGCCATGAAATCATCCGTCAAGAGATCAACTGAATGCTTAACAACGGGTTAATTCAACCATTAATGAGCCCATAGTCATCACCAGTAGTACTCATCCATAAGAAGAATGGAAAAATCCGATTTTGTAGACTACAGGAAACTTAATGATGTAACTCATGGAGACAGCTATCTAACTTTACAGATACAAGAACTATTTGACACTTTTGGTGAAAACAAATGGTTCTCAACATTAGACTTGGATAGTGGTTACTGGCAAGTAGCCATAGATTTAGCCAACAAAAAAAAACAGCATTTATCACCAGAAAAGGGAACTTTGAATTTGAAGTTATGCCATTCGGCTTAACCAACACTCCAGCTATATTTCAACAGCTAATGAAAATTGTGTATACTGGCTTATTGTGGAAATCAGCAGTAGTTTATTTGGATAACATCAATGTATTTTCAAAAACATTTGATGATCATTTTCATCATCTTCAACAAGTGTTCAAAAGACTATAATGAGCAGGGCTAAAGTTAAATTCTACCAAATGTTTTTTTGGCAAAACAGAGCTAAAATTCTTGGGACATATAGTCAGCAAAGATGGCATCAAGACAGATCCAGATAAGATAGAGATAGTAAAGAAATTCTCAGTACCAACCAACACATCTGAGTTAAAATCATTCTTGGAATTTGTAGGCTACTATTGCCACTTCATTAAAGACTTTTCCAAGATAGCTTAGCCACTTAATCATCTTCAAACCAAGAATACAAAATATGAATGGACTGAAACCCAGCAAGAAGCTTTTGATATCTTAAGAAGAAAGCTTATTCAAGCTCCAGTATTGATCTATCCAGATCATAGCAAACCATTCATCATCACTACCGATGCATTAGGCCAAACATTGGGAGCAGTACTATCTCAGAGAGGACTGGATGGAAAAGAGCAGCCAGTAGCTTATGCCAGTAAAAGCTTAACACCAGCTGAAAAGAACTATGGAACTTCAGAACTAGAACACTTAGCAATATATTGGGCAGTTATGAAATGGAAAGAATACTTGAGCCAAAAGTTTGAGGTGTACACAGATCACAAAGGATTGACATCACTCCAAAAACAAGAATTTGGAGATGAAAGACAGTCAAGGTAGAAAATGGCACTTTTACCATATACTTATACCATACATTATAAAAAGGGAAAAGACAATGGAAATGCTGATGGTTTGTTGCAAATAAGACAAATCTAAGAACATTTCAACCCAAAAATATAACAAAATTCAAACAATACTCCCGAAAATATAACAAAAGATGAACACACAAAAATATCAACAACTTCAACATTATATAAATACTCAACAGTTCAAGAAGAAATTATCTCAACCGGAACAAAAGAAGATTAAACAACAATCCAAATATTTTATTACTTACCAAAATAAACTTTATCGGAAGAACAGAAAAGAGTCAAATCAACCAACTAGAGTAATTACAAAACCAGAAAAGAGACAATACTATTTAATATGCATTCAGACCCAACCACAGAACACTTTCATAAAGAAGCAACCATAGAAAAAACCAGAAAAAGATACTATTAGCCATTAATTTATCCAGACATTATCCAATATGTTCAAAATTGTGATGCTTGTTAGAGAAAAAGAGGAACAAAATCCAGTAAACCATTAAGACCAATCAAAGTAAGACAACTATTTGATCGTATTGGAATCAATTTAGTTGGACCATTAACAATCACCAACAGAGGCAACAAATATATTGCAATAGCCATAGACTATCTCACTAAATGGCCAGAAGCAAAAGCAATTCAAAGAGCAGATGCAGAATCCATTGCCAAATTTGTTCATCAAGATTTGATTTGTCGACATGGATGTCCAAAAAAACTATTATCAGACCAAGAAACCCACTTTGTAAATAAAACATTAGCAGAATTAAGCCAGAGATTCGGAATTAAGAGACCACTATTATCACCATATCATCCACAAACAAATGGTTTAGTTGAAAAATTTAATAGAACATTGTGTGAAGCAATTGCCAAACTCAGCCAAGAAAACCAGGACGAATGAGATTTGTTCATATCATCAGTACTATTTGCTTATTAGACAATGAAGCAAGATACTACACAAGCAACACCATTTAAATTAGTATATAATAGAACAGCAATAATACCAATTGAGATAGGAGTTAACACATATTCAACTGAACCAATAACAGAAGAAAATTTCCAAGAAACATTGTTAAGAAGAACATATGAGTTAATGGAAACATTGGAAAACAAACAAAAAAGAGCAGCTAATAACATACAAAAGTTACAAGAGAAACAAAAAGAAAGACATGATAATTAGTTACCAGACAAACCAGTTGAATTTAAGATTGGAGACAAAGTACTCTTATATCATACCAAAATGGAAAAACAATGGAGTGGAAAATTTGACCCCAAATGGAATAGATCATTTCACATAGAAGAAATTCTAAGGAATGGAGCTTACAAATTAAGACTGGATAACAAAATTTTAATCAAAGCAGCACATAAAGATCAACTGAAATTATACCACAACATTACACCATCATTTACCAGTAATATTCCACAATTAGGAGTACAGAGAATATTAGTCCAACCAGATAAGATTTCACAAGATCTGAAACCAATCATCATCATCAATAACAACACATCTAATTAATTGACAAAAAGAATATATAAAGACATAGTCGATACGACAGAAGAGATCAGAAAAATGAAAATCACTGACAATATCCACTCGTTAGCACAACAACTCTTCCAGTTAATTTAACACCAAAAAATGGAAATTACAATCAATCAACAAACAATTTGTTACAAAAATACGTCAAAAGCTCTACCATATAAGATACAGAGAAAATTCAAAAATATGGTTGACAAAATAATCACCAAAGTAAAATTGGCCATAAAAGAACAACAAATAGTCGGATTACAACAAGAATTAACCAGAGAAATCTGGAATTGGTGGACACAACAATTAGAACATTTTGTGAGAAAAAACAACTTATCCACACAAGCCCGAGCCATATTCCAAATACACACAGCATTTCAGGATTGACCAGAAATCTTACTCAACAAAACAATAGATACAATTACCAGTAATCAATTAGGAAAGATCACCAATGCTCAATTTGAAGAATTACAGACTCAAATAGCACAAGTAATTCTCGAAAATGAAATTTAGGAAATACTTCAAGAAGAGGATTAACAGAATTGGATTTCGATAAAGCTCAATATTAAAAAGAAAAAATAATATTACTCATAGAAATATAGGAAATATATTAGCATAATCATTAGCCAATCAAAAGTAGACATAGTAAAATGTGGAATTCCAAGATTCCTCAAAGGAATTGCAAGATTTCAGGAATTTTAGAATTCCACACAGAGAATCGTAGGATTCCAGGAATTCCAGGATTCCTGTCATGAAAAATCAAGAAATTGAGAAATTTCAATTATGTATATATAGCAAAAGTATTAAAAGCAGAAAAGACAGACTTCTCAGTTTAGATTTAATCTAGACAACTTTTCAAACCACAATAAATAACTATTTGTTATCTCAATTCACTTTCACTATTAACACTTCATGTTGATAGTCTTTGATACTTAACTACATTAGAACAATAGCTCTTGATCATGGCTATTGACGAGATACTAACTTGCAATTACATTTTGGCCAAATTTTATTTTCTCTTTATTTCTTTTCTTTTATTTTCTTTTTCTCTTCTGTTTCATTTGATTTTATTGTTGTGCACTAATTGATTGAAAAAAGTGCTAAATTACTGACGTCAAAAATTGCCTGGTAAAAAACTCCTGTGAAAGAGTAGGATATGTACAGTAGATACAGAATACTTACTAGAGGATTGCCGGCCACCAAGCCAAGAGAAGAATTGACAAAACTGCAGTTTTGGAAAGCTATGAATAAAACTATTACCATTGAATCTCTGTCCATTATACAAAGAACTCAACCAAAACCTTCAGATACAAAACCTTCAGATCATCAACAACAAAAATAGCTTTTAAGCACCAAGTTATGAGTTTGTTATTTGATTTGAGACCCCAAGTAATTATCTGTAACAGAAACATTGCTTAAGCAAATCAACTGAGAACAGAGTTTGAATTTACCTTTCCTTAGGAAGAGAAATATAACCAGTAATAAAACTCAGAGCATGAGGATTCTAATATATATCCAATAAATACATTTTCACACCAACTTTGGCATTCGCAATTAAAAAAGAGTTTTATATTAGCAATTATATTCATTATTTGACCAATATTTAGTATTAGTAAGTGAAAGTTTGACTGATAGTTTTAAAAATGTATTAAAAATCAACTTTTTTGGGACAAATAAATTTGTGTTGAATGCTTTTCATAATTTAAACATAATTACGCAGAATGGAGATTTGAACCTAGACTTAACATATTATGTTTTAAAAATGCCAATTATAAATAATAATACACCCAACTCAAGGTAAACAAAACTGTACACAATACAATATATTTCTAACTTCTTAAAGAATATTTATTAGGCTGTCACATGATTAATTTGATAAGCTTTGAAAACATGATTACTTAAAAGAAGTATTAGAGAGTTAATAATAGATAATAATTGTAATTTTATTAACAGATTTACATTTTTTGATGATCTGCTTCTTTACTTGTTACTGGAATTGGTTTCCAAGTACCTAACAATGTTTTCTTAATTTGTTTTGCTTTAAAAAAGTCTATTTTTTTCATCCATGCAATTTTACTGAATTTTTTCATTTCTTTGCTTAATATCTATTCATGGCCAATATTACAAAAAACACAATTAGAGACATTTGGATTTACAAACTGTGTCTTTCTTATCTAAACTTGAAATCAATTTAATTCAGCAATAAAGCTAGGACATGTACGAGACCTGTATATTTTACTTTTAGAAATCTGATGATATTAAAGAGGTTAGTATGTAATCTCTCAAATTTGATACAATTACATGCTGCAATTTTCCAATGCCATTGTGAAAGTGTAGAAGGAATCAATAATTTGAGCATTTTGTTAATTTCTTCAAGTATTACATCATGGCCTTGATGTTGATTTGAAAGTTTAGATCAAGAAATTACAATTCTTTCTTAAATTAGCTTGCAAACTTCAGGCTTCAATCATAACTATTGTTTTTTATCAGCAATTTCAATTAATTGGTAAATAGAATGGTGCCAAGCAGACCAAATTGGTGCAAACATTCATCTAGCCACAAGTTTTAATGAAGACTTATTGAAACAAACTCCAATGTGAAAGTTAATAATTGCTTGTAAATAAAAAAAGACTTTTTTATACTTTAATCTGAACATGGGATCTGTTTCATTTTGGGCCTATTTTAAGTAATCTTCAACAGATGGATTTTTCTTAGAAACAACATATGGCCACATTAATTTAGAAACTATTATATGCCTATATATATTACATATTAAATCCCATGACTTATAATGATCAGGACATTTTTTAAAAAACTGCAGTTGACTTTTACTCCAATATCTCTGATATTATACAAAGTATTTTATATTGATATTCCAATTGATATAGGTGTTGCTGTGTTTGGAGGGTTGACAACATGACATTGTGCTATCTTCTACACGATTATACAAGTATGTGGAGGATCAAATTGACAGCTTTCATTATTGATCATCAGTTGGAAGTAAGAGACAAAAAGTGTTGCAGATGTATTATTGAAATTAGATTTTTTTTTACCAAGAATCTGTCATTTGCACTTAGAATTCTACAGTTGGATTAAAATTTTCATTTTTATAATTTGGCTGTTTTTTATAATTTGAGACATCTCATATAACATGAGACATCTTACATGTCTGATTAAATATAAGGCAAAATGATGTTTGAAACATAACAGATACATCAATACATTATAAAAGCAAAATGCAATAAAAAGTGTGTTCTTATTAACATGTCAAAAAATGCAAACCAAAAGTGAGCAGCAATCTCCTTGGAGACTAAAAAGGCTCTTTGTTAGTACAAACTAGAGCATCCTGACTACTCAGCAAATAGACTTATCAAAATATTTAATCTAAAGGTTGACTGCTCCATTGTAACAAAGATACTCGTGAAATCAGACTGATGGATTGAAAAGAATGTATCTGACAACTCTGGTCAATTGACAAAGGACAGGAAAAAAATGTTTCCAAAAATAAATGATGCACTAAGAGAATAGATGTTTGGAGCACTAGCTACCAACTGCATTCTTACTGAAAAAATTTTACAAATGAAAGCCCTCAAGTTTGCTGAAAAGTTTCTGAAAGAAAATAACTTTAAAGCATCAGATAATTGGTTAGAAAAGTTTAAGAAACGTCATAATTTGCACCACATTAAGATGTATGATAAAGTAAACAGTGCCTCCTTGGAAATTTTACCAGAGGAACAAAAGAAACTGTGTGAGATTATTAGCAAATATAATCTAAATAATGTTTACAATACTGATGAGACAGTATTATTCTTTAGAATACCACCAAATGCAACTTTGGCAACAAGATCTACCTCTGGCACCAAGTGTGATAAGAGTCAAATTACCATATTTCTTGCTTGTAATGCAACAGGCAGCATCAAGTTGCAGTCTTTAATTATCGGCAAAGCCACAAAGCCATGATGTTTTCGCAATATTAATATGAATGCACTTCTAATCACTTATCATTACAATACAAAAGCATGAATGCGAACTGATATTTTTAGTGAATGGCTTAATTTATTAAATAAAGAAATGTGTTGTAAGAAAAAAAAGATTTTGCTATTGCTTAATAATACTGGTCCTCATGGTAAAGAACCTTCCATATTATTTAATATTATAATTAAATACCTATTATCCAATACAATATTCTATTTGCAATCATTAAATGCAGGAATTATTGCATTTTTTAAGGCACAATACCGAAAGTTGTTTCTTTTCCATCTTATTAATCAGTATGATAGCAAGATTCTAATATCAACAGTAACATTAAAGGATGCAGTTGACTTTTTAATTAATTCATAGTTAACAGTAACAACAACTACAATCCAAAACTATTGGTGTCATATGGGAATTCTAAATAATAGTCAAATGTCAGCCCATCTATTAGATATTGAACAAAAACTTTTATAAAAAGTACAAGTTTTTATTGAGCATGTTGATATTAACAAGTTATTAGCAATAGACTTTATTAATATTGACAAGTTTAAACCATTATTCACTTATGCCTCAGAGGATAAAATTGTGAATCTTATTAACAACAAGTATAGTTGAAATTCTAATGCAAATAAAGATTTAGAAAGTAAAAATGAAGATGAACCTTTGCTTTTGCTATCTATACATTAAAGTAAAATTGCACTTGAAGATACATTGTGCTATTATAAAGAGCAGTATAGTGAAAAAATTGATTCAGACTTTTTTAAAACTTTGAAAACATTAATTTGTAATACTGTTCTCAAAGTTCAAGAAGAAAAAAAACAATTGCAAATAGATAGCTTTTTTAAATAAAATATATATAATTGGTTATTATATTATGCATATAATATATAAATCATGTGATAAAATATTAATCATTTTTTATAGTCTTATTTCTCTATAGTCACCACAAATGTGCTGACCAAAAAGTGTGATTATAAAGAAAGTTCACTATATTTTGTAAAAAACTACTCTAAAATATTTCTTATTATATGTCTTTTATTAAAGCAAAAAATTTTTATATGTTTTTAATTGTCTTTTTAATAAATGTATTTTTGGCTGTTTTTGATTTACAATATTTAAACTTTTTATATTTTTTTTAATTAATAACAAATATTTGGTAAGATTTATTAATCTTATATTATTTTGAATTAAGTTGCTAACTTTGAAGGTTTTTTATTATTAACAACTAACTAAGTTTTAATAAAACAATTAAATTCAAGTTTGTTATCTAAAACTAAACATTTTATTATTTTAACTACTAGCAGTTTTAACTTAAAAAACTTTAAAAATTGTCTGTTTTTTGAATAATTAAACTTATTAACTAATGTTTAAAGAAAACCTTATTAGCTAAGTCAATTACTATCTTTTTTAATACTTTTTATATTAAATTTAAATTACTAGAATTTTTTGTTTTTATAAATTTATTTAGTAATATTAAAAACATAATAGAAGAGTTTTATTTGCATTTTTTATGTTAAATTTTTAACAGTTTTTATTAGTCTGATTGTAAATACTTTTTAAATAATTGTTTAAAAAACTTTTTAAACCAACTAAAACCAAAATTATTTTATAATTAATATTAAAAAAGCCAAACATGAAATTGATTTTATAATATGTAATTATAAACAACAAATTTTTATTTATTAAAATATAATCAATAATCTTTTTAACTTCTTTAAAATTGTTTTAAGTAAAAGTCTTAACCAATAAATATCTATTAAAAAAATTAACCAATTTTAAATTCAAACAAAACTTGAAATTTACATTTTTTTTTAATCTATTTTTATTGAAATCTCTTTTAAAAATCATAAAAAAGCTGAAATTAATTACTTTAACAATAAAAAAATTAATCTTTAGTACTTAATTAAATTTAGTTTTAATAAAAACATTAATATATAAATTTAATATTGTAATTGAAAGCTTATTTCTAAACAAAAAATAAATTAAGATTATTCAATTTGAAATTTCTTTTACTTTTGAAATATGTTGTTACAAATAAATTTGACAAAATATATTTATAATGTTTAGTGTTTGTGATTTAATAATAAAAGCAGTATATAAATTAAATAAATTAGCTTTGATTGTTTTGTGTATTATCAGTTTTTAAAAGTTTTTTTGTTTAAAGTTTTATCTATTAAATTTTTTTGTTATAAAATACAAAAATGTTGTTTTTTTAATTACATAACTATTATTGTGTTTTTTTAAGCTAATAAATATAGTTACTAAGGTTTAGTGTTGTTTTTTTACTTTTCTGGTAAGCTAATAAGAGGTTTTTTTATTAAACTATTATAAAATCTATTTTCAAACAATTAATTTACAATATTATTACTTTACAAAAAAAAAAAAAAAAAAAAAATTAAAAAAAATAAAGAAAAATTCAAAAGAAAAAAAAAGAAAAATTAATATTTTGTTAATCACTATGATCAAAAATTATTGATTTGAGTTGTAAAAATTTTTAAAGTGTTTATGTTAATAGTATTTGGTCTAAACAAAGATAAAAAAACAACTAATTTGATTTTAATAATCAAAATATTGGAATTATGTACTTGAAATTTAAATAATAAAATTTTATTAAATTGGTTGAAAAATATATAAGATACAAATTTATTAAGTTAAGATTAAAATATTAAAAGAAAATTAATTTTTGTTTGCACTTTTTTTTTTTATTTGTTAAAATTATTTTTTTTATACATTTTTTCTAATTTTATAGAATTGCTTTTAATTGTTTGTTATAGTTAACTATTACTTATTATTTTAGTTATTGCTTTGTTTTTTTATACTATAATTAATTATTTTATATTATTATTAATTATTATGTATTATTTTATATTATTGTGTATTATTTTAAGTTATTTTGTATTATTTTGTATTATTTTATATTATTTTGTATTATTTTATGTTATCACATTTTTTTTATGTTATTATATAATAATTATGTTTTTTTAATAATTTTAAATTGGTTTTTTTACTCAAGTAATATTATCTTTCTCTTTTAGAATTGAGTTTTTGTAAAATTATATGTATATTTAAAAATTGTTTTTTTAATATAATGTTTAATTATTATGTTAAATATTGCTTTTTGTAGTTCTTTAAACTAAAAATTTGTTATTTATTTTATATTAATTATTATAATATTTTTTAATAAATTGTTTAATAGTATAATTAAACAATATTTAAATGCTAAATATAGTTAGTATATTATCTTATAGTGTAATATCAGATTGTTATTTTTGACAAATTTTTCTTCTTATTTAAAAGCTTTCTGTTGAATATTTTTTTATTGTTGTTATATATAATATCTATAGATTTAGTTTTTTGCCAGTTTTAAAAAAACAATATATTAATAAAAATCTTTTTTTTATATTTTGAAGGTTTCTAGAATCTATTTTTTAATGTTTAGTTTTATAATTAAGTTGTATAAAGCTTTTTTAATTTTTAAATTGTGATTTTTATTGGTGTTATAAATTGTTAAATTGTTTTAAATAATTGTTGTAAAAGTTTCAGAATTTTATTTAAAAAATTTATATTAAGAGTGTTTTAAGCTTTTTTTCTTTATTTTTTTAGTATTTATATATCTAATTTGTATAATTTAAATTTTTGTATGTAAATTATATTCAATTATAATAATTGGTTTCAAATTTTGTAAGATATTTTTAGGTTTGATTAATAATTGAGATATAAATAATAACAATTTTTATGTTATATAATAAAATTTTATCTAATTTTTAAGTATAGTTTTTTGAAAATTCATTTTTTTAATTATAGTTTATAAGCTCTATTGTTGAGAATTTTATATGTGTAAAATGGTCTATCATACTTTAGATTAAAATTTTCACTTCATTGTTTTTTAACTTTAGTATAATATAATAATACTTAATTTCTAATTTTAAATCAATTAATTAATTTAATAGATAATTATTATGTTTTTTTTTTGTTGTTCTTAAGAATTACTAATATTGTTAGTTATTATTTTATAATTGTTTTTCAGTATTTCTATAAGCTAATATGTTTTTTGATATAAAATAACTTCAAAGTTTTTTTTAGTAATTGTTTCTGTTAAAAAAGATAATATTTTTAGTTTAATAAGCAGTATAATTTTTTTTATAAACTAGTTTAAATAATGTAAATTAATTATTATTTTGTTTTAATATTTAGTATATAAATAATATTGAAAATATAAATATGTTCTATTTTTGCATATTTTTATAACTTATTTTTGCTAGAGTTTTATATAATATTTGGTTAAATTGTTTTATCAATTCATTTGTTTAAAAATAATATGGTGTTACAGATAATTATTTGAAGCCTTAAAGCAAATAATAAACTCATAATTTGGTATTTAATAGCTGATATTGTTGGTAATATTTAAAGGTCTTAGTATTTGAAGGTTATTATGATTGAAAATTTTGATTTGAATCTTTTGTATAATGGACAAAGATTCAAATATTGTTTTCAGTAGCCTCCCAGAATTGCAATTCCATCGAATTTCTTTCTTAATGTGATGGTCAGTAATTCTCTTGGTAAGCTATTCTCAATTCTATAAGTGTTTTATTCTTGTTTCACGGGTCTTTTACCAGTCACTTTGATGTTAATAACTCCATGTATTACTTTTTAATCAATTAATAAATAATAAACCAAACAAAAAAAATGAAAGAAAATAAAGTAAAAATAAAAGCCAAGACAAAAAAGAGTTAGTATTCTATTAATAGCTGTGATTAAGAGCTATTGATCCAGTATAGTTAAGTGTTGGATTCTATCAACATAAAGTGTTAATAAAATAAAAGTGATGAATATTTTTTAATCAACCAACAATAATATAGATTCAGATGATAATTAATATTTTATTAATATATAATTTGATTTCATTTCAAGTTGTAGAAAACTACTTTTTAAAGGGAGAAATATTGAATAATTAATTGATTGTAGATATTAATTTTGAGATAAATTCTTAGATGAATTTTGTTTTTTTTGTTTCTAATATTTTTGCAATATATATATATATTTCTTGTTCTATAAGATCTCATATTTTTTTGAGCAATGTGCTCTAATTTATTAACATTGCTTATATTGCTGAACAGTATGCTCTAATTTATTAATATTGTTTATATTGCTGAGCAGTGTGCCATAATTCATTAGTAATATATATATTGCTAAGCAATGTATTATAGTTTTCTGATATTGTGCTTATATATTAAGTACTATTCTCCTATTGGTCTATTTTTTATTTGTTTTTCCAGCTTTTTTTCTTTGTATAAATAATATTATCTTCTTCTTTTTAATATTGAGCTCTGTTGAAATTTTCACTTTGAATTAAGTTTATTATTTCTTTTTTTAATATTGTTTGTTTAATTTTGTTCCTTATTTTTTTATATTAAGAGTTGTTTATTCTTTTCTACTGGTTAACAGTTATTGTTTCTATTTCTTGGTGTAATAGTATTTCTGGATAGTTTTAAAATATAGTGTGTAGTTGGTAAATTGTTTTAATGTATATTCTTTAATTTGTTTTTTTTCCAATAAAATTTTCAATCTGTTGTATTATTTTTTGATTGAATATTTTTTTGAATTTATTGATGTATAATTCCTGAATATTCAGCTTTTGTTTCAATTAATAATAGCAGTATGCTACTGGAAGTTGTTCTATTTATAGCTTCTAATTTTTTTTATTAGTTTTTTTATTAAAATTATTTTTGGTATTTTTCCAAAAGTGTTTTTTACTTTTTCTATAATTTTATCTAACCAATACTTTGTTTGGTTCTGTGGTTACTGATATGGGGTTATTTTTGTTTTTCTTTCTTTTTTTGTGTTTTAATAGCAAATTGTTTGGTGGTTAATAACAATTTCTATGTTTAGTTGTTGTTAATTTATGGCTTGAAATAATTGTTGAGCTATTAAATGAATGTGGTTTGAAATTTCTATCTTTTATTATTGTTGTTATTGTGTTTATTATGTCTTTATATACTATTTTTGTAAATCAATTTGATATGTTTGTATTAATAATTATGATTGATTTTAGATTTTATGGAATCTTATTCAGTTGGATTAGTATTTATTATACTTTCAATTGTGAAATATTACTGGTAGATAATAATACTATATTGTAATATAATTTCAGTCAATCTCTATGTGCTGCTTTAGCTAAGATTTTGTTGTCTTATCTTAGTTTATAAGCTTTATTTCTTAGAATTTCTTCAATGTGAAATGGTCTATTCTATTTAGAGTCAAATTTTTTACTCTATTGTTTTTCTACTTTGATATAATATAAAAGTATTTTGTTTTCAATCTTAAATTCAAGTGGTTTATTTGGTAATTGATTATTATGTCATTTTTTTTGTTTTTTTTGTAATTTTTGAATGTTATCAGCTGCTTTTCATCTTTTGCTTTCCAAAGTTTTTATTAATTTGTATGTTTTTTTTAGCAATGGTTTTTGGAAGTTGGCTTCTGTTATTGGTTTTATTAGATATGTGTTAATATTTATTTTAACTGATAATGTTGCTATTCTACTATAAACAAGTTCAAATAGTATTACATATGTAATATCTTGCTTTATTGTTTAATAAACAAATAATACTAATAATATAAACAAATTTTATTCATCTTGGTTTTTTTGGCTAATCTTGGCTATTGTTTTACACAATGTTCTGGAATTTCACAATAATGACAACTTTGGTTTTGACTGTTTAATAATAATGAGTAGTTGTTTTGGTTTTGTTATTGTGGTGACTGATATTTTTGTGGTTGTTGATTTTGTTGGTTGGTAAAATAGTTTTCAATTTTCTTTGTAAATTGGTCAATTTTTTTTTCCACTGTTGAGCTGGTTTTTCCAATAGCAAGATTCACAAGTTTGGTATAATTTGCTTCTTTTATTGCTATTTCATAGTTTTTTGCATGTCTAATAGCTGTTAAGTCTTTTGGAGCATGTGGGTGAACTTTTCTGATTAATTTGTCTTTTAATCCTGCTATAAACTGATCTAGAATCTGGCATTATAATAATAGTTATTGGTTTTCAATTGTCAAATTTGTCTAAAAAGTTTATTAAATCTCCCAAGATAAATTATGACAGTTTTAAATGTTTCTTGCTTAATATTGTGAAAGCAATTTTAGAGAGTAATAGAGGTGTTGTTGTCAGTAAATTGTTATAAGAAAGCATTTTTGAATGCTTACCAGTTTTCAAATGGTTCTTCTAAGTTTTCAAACTATTTTTCTGTAGTTCTTTAAAAAAAGTATGGGATAACTTTCAACATTCTTGCTGCTGTCTATTTATTTGCATCTCCTGCTTTCTGGACTTTGTCAAGTCATTCTTGAGAGCTGGTATTATTATCTTCACCAGTGAATTCTGGAATCTTTGCAATATAAGCAGTTGTCATTTTTTTTTTATTTTCTGTAATTTCTTCTTGTTTTGATTCAGTTTCTTTACTTTCTAAGTTCTCTGAATAATTACTTTCATTTTCTTGTAAGTAATCAATAATATTGGTGCTGGTTGATATAGGTTCTTGTTGTTGAATAGGACTTTTGGGTGACTGAAAATCTTCTAGTCATAAGAAATAGATAAGTAGTAAATTTGGTGTTTGTGGTTAAGCAAATAAAATTGGAAATGGTGTGACAGAAAGTGGAAGTTTGGTGCTGGTTCCTTGTTCTGAAGTTTGTAAGTGTTTTGTAGTTATTTTTGGTGTCTTTAGAGTGTTTGGAGTGGTGCTTAAGTGTTGCTTCAGTTTTTGTTTGCCTTTGCTGCTTGTTTCTGTTTCTAATTTAAAGTTAATAAAATATTTAGACTGTACTGAATATTTTTTTTTGCAATACTAGATAATGTTAAAATTAAGTTCTTGGAAGTAAGTAGCAAGTATTTCACTGTTAAGGTCTTCAGTTCCCAATCATAAATAGTGCACTAAATTATTGTAGAAATTGCTTCTAACTTCTGAGATGTTGTAATTTCTAAGAAGATAATTGTTAATGCAGTTTTCAATATACTGGTAAAATGTCCTCTTAACAATTTCAATTCCGTCTGGAATGTTGAATCTCTGCTTGCAATAGATGTAAATTGACTGGTAATACTTTAGAGTTGTTGTATCTGGTGTGATTACCATTTTGAAGTTGTTATTGCTGTGTTATTTCCATAAGAGAGCACCAAATATTACTGAAGGTTTTTGGTCTCTTTTCTTGAATGTTGTTAATTTCTGTTTGCTGTAAATTCACGTTTTCTAGAAGTAGTTGAACCTCCAATAACTGAATTTATTTTCAAATTATCTCTTATAATTTGAACTGCTGAGCTTATAAATAGAATAGCCAATTTCATGCCAGTTACTTGTGTAGTTACATTGTAGTAAATGTCAACTCTTGTCCAAGAATTGCTTATCTAGAAGCTTACTAAAAATGTGTAGTTACTTTGCTGTAAAAGTCAACTCTTCTACAGAAATCTTGTCTGTAGACTACTCTAATAATTATAATAAGAAAAAAATAAAAAAAATAAAAAAAAAATAAAAAAAATAGAATTGTGTTAAGAGAAATGTTTCTTATCCAGGCCTGAAATCACTAACAAATTACTGAAATTGGTAGCTAATTAATTTCAAAATGTTAGTTGTGTTGAGAGAATTTCAAGTGTAATAATCAATAGATTTGGTTTTCGAATATTTAATTTTTATTTGAAATATATAAAAGGTAATTTGTTCCAATTAAGATATTTAAAGTAAAATACTATGATAAGATACTATAAGAAGATATATTTTCTTGAAGAGAGAAGCTCTTTTTTTATACAACTTTTTGTAGTACTAGTCTTTGAACTTGCACTTTTCTCTTTGCTTTAATTTTGGTAAACTAGAAATACATTTTAGCAAATTACAAGTTATTTCACTAAACTATTAATTATTTCGGCCAATTTTTCATTAATTTCGGCGAATTTTGACTATATTAAATAGTTCAGAGTATTGTGTAATTTGATCATCTTAATTTCTATGGTACAAATTGAATTATTGGTTAAATGATGATAATTGCTAATTTGATTAAATAATAGATAATAATTGAAATAATAATTATATATGTTAATTAATAATAAAAATTATGAGGGTAATTTTATGCTAATTAATAGCTAAAACTCTACTGGTAATACTGGTAAAAAACTCATGAAACAAGAATAAAAAACTTAAAAATAACTTATTAAAAAGGCATAACTGTCAAAATAAACCAGCCACCACACTAAAAACAGAAATTGGAAAAAATCATCAATTAAATTTCTGTTTATTATACAAAAAACTTAATTAAAACTTTCAAATTACAAAATTTTCAGAAATCATTATTATTAATAGCTATTGTACACCAAGTTACAAGTTTGTTATTTGTTCTAACATCCTAAATAATTATTTGTAATATTTGGTGCTCCCTGTAAAGCATAATTTAACAGAAAACCAACACCAATATTAACTATCTGAAAAAATAGCAGACCAAAAAATCATAAGAGAAAATCACTTAAAATTTATAAAATTTTTATTTTAACATTAACAAACTCATCTTGAACTAACAAATAATTATTGGCCAGTAAAATTACCCTTCAACTTCTACATTAACAAAAAAATTATATATTACTTAAAAGGCCAAGAAAATCTAAAAACTGCTATCAGAAATTTTTACAGTAAGCTACTACAACACACTAGTCTTTCACAAAATTATAGTTTTGCTTCAATAATTACAAAGATAAATTATGAGATCAAAACTTATACCAAACAGAGATTTTTTATTATTTTTGTAGACAAAAAAAAAATACAAATTCTAGCAGAAATACCAAGAAAAATACAACTGTTTACTTAAAAGAAATCAAGAGTTATTTCATCTATTAATTTATCATATTATCATATATCAAAAGCATTATTCAGATAACATTAACAGCCACACTTACATCAAAAACACTATTATCTAAAGTACTATTTTAAAATAATCAGGAAAAAACCAAATTATTAGAAATCTATAGCAATTTCTTTGAAAGATTTAAATTGTAACCAAAAATTTTATCAAAACTTTAATCACTACTACTACAACCAAATTTCGAATTTACCAGTAATTGGACAAACACCAATTCGAAAAAAAATGAAAACAGTAATCAGAAAAATAATAATCAAAATCCAATCTCAAATAATCTGGAAAGCCTAATTCCAATTGTTTAAACTTAACAAAACCTGAATAATTTAAACTCTACTCCTATTTTTTAACAAGACTTATCTTCAATTATTTCAATTAATTAACTATTAGTAATACTAATTACTATTCAATAACAACTATAACAATTAATACTTGTATCAATGGTCTATGTACCAATTACCAAATTAAAAAAATTTACTAGCAAAGAAGACAATGTCTAAACATAGCTAAATAATGTGGCAAAAGCCATCACAACTAATAAATAAAATAATACCAGAGCTTTTTAAGTCATCTTATATTTCTTACAAGATATTGCAGATTTGTGGTATCAGAATTTAGTAAACAAGTCCAAACTTTTAATGCATTTAAAGTCATGTTTTTACAATACTTCAGTAATTATAATAGTATTAACTGTCTATTAATTAAGTTTATTATTATTAAATAAGATGATAATGAAGCAGTTACTACTTATTTAAGATGCTTCCACAAAAATCTGTATTAAATTCAAGCTATTTATACTGACTATTTTACAGCACCACAGATTTTAAATTAATATATTTATGGATTATATAATAGTTTGTTATAACAGGTATGCTTATTATACTTAAATACTCTCTAAAACACAATTACACATGTCAGAAATTTTGAATTGACAGAACTTAAAACCAATTATGTTTAAGCTGTTAACTTAGTAATAAATAAATTATTTGAACTAAATTCTAAGCTAAAACAATTTAGTCATTCAATTAACCAAAAATTAGAAAAATACTTAGCTAATAATCTAACAATCTATTAATTTTTTTAATGTCACAACAGTTCAAAAAATTCCAATTACTTTTAAAATTAGTTGCATCTATTATTATCATTAACAAATCAATTGTGGCAGCAAAAAATACATATTTGTTATTACTGTAATAAACAATAATACTTAAAAATAGACTGTAGGACAAGATTAAATAACTAATAATCAGAAAATCAATATTGAAATTCTGATTGCAGGTTTCAAACTCCAAACTATATTAACAACTTGTTATTAAAACTATATTAACAACAAATTTTATATGCATTAATAATACAACTTTCAATATACTTACTATCAATTTATTAAGCACCTGTATTAATAATCTATCAATCACTACAGCCACAAATAATTTATCAATTCTAACAAACTCAGATGCCAAATTCCAGTCCAAATTACCAATAGAAATTAAAGACTAAAGATTACTCACATTTAACAAAATTAAAGATTAATAATAATTATACATCAATTGATTCTTAATTAATCAAACCAACTATTAGAATTATGTTCAAAAAATTTAGAAAATAGATATGCTTAATAATCTCAGAAATCACAATACTTAACTCATTAAAAATCAACAAATTACTTACCAACAATATTTTATTAATGATTGTTACCAAAAACAAATTACTTGTTATTATATTTCTTTTTAAATTAGAAAAATTATCAACAATATTTTTATTTGGTAAAGCTGTCTTTGATACCAAACTTATTATTGTTATGTACACAGACATAAAAGTTAATAACCAATCTATTAAACTTATTCTTAATAGTAATTTAGCAGACAGTATTATCACATAACAACTTATAAACCAATTAGGTTACTAAGTTAATTAAGCTGTTAGCATTAGAATTATTACTGCTAATAAAATAACAAAAACTTTTATTAATAAAATTAACAATTTTTTATTTAAAATCAATAGTATTATTGTGCTAATTAAAGTTTTTATTATGAAAACTACATAATACTAAGCTTTTATTAATAATAACTGGCTGTTCAAACCAATATTGTATTTGACTAAAATACTTAAAAGCTTTAATTAATATTTAATAATTAGCATATTCAAGTATTTATTATCTGTAATTACTTTAAAACTTTTATAAAAAAGCAATTATTGATTAAGTTAGAAAAAAAAAGAAAAAAACCTATTTGGAAAGCCTATTAAGTTTCATAGACTAACAATGAATACAACAAACTATTATTAATATTTTTTTGGAATAACAAAAAAAAAAAAAGGACAAATTACAAGCTATTATTTTTACAAAAGAAACAACCAACAGTTGACATATCTCATATTTAATTTTGAAGCCAAGAAAACAACTACTTTATATTTTATTTAAGTACAAAAATTGTAAAAAGAAGCTTTTATTCAAAGAATACTATAAAACATATATCTGTTATTATTGTTAAGTATATTGTTATAGTTGAAACCTATACTTTTTATTAATTATCACATATATTAGCCACTGATGTTACATAATTAGCCATTCTATTTTTAGATAGTGATCATTGACTTGATCAATAATCTGACTATTAATCTAATTATTAATTTAGTCTTTGACCTGATCATTACTATTTTTGATAATTATATAAGCAATGAATCTTTTAGCTATAAAAATACATATAAAAATCAAAGAAAAAAAAGAAATAAAATAACAACTTTATCACAATCCTTCTCTTCTTGCTAATTTCTCTTTTCTTACCTTCAAGTATCTGAACATCTTAAAAATAAAAAATTACTTATTGGTTATTCCCTACTTTTTTTCTGAAACATGTAATTATAGTATTTAAAGATTATTAAATAAAATATAACTGAAGAGTACATCTGATACTTGATATTGAATTCTAAGAGTGCTGATGTGAGACATAAAATTATACCAGTGTGTGATCATTTGTTAACAGTACAAACTATTCCTTTACTTTCAAATTCCCTAGTTATCTTTTAAAAAGTATAACAACTGAGATATTTTATGAGACTGATCTTGTACATTGAATCCATACTCATTTAATTTGCTCTTTGAAGTTGAATTCTTTTTGATTCTTTTTATTATCTTACAATCCTGTTTTCTTTTGCTATTTGTTAGCTTGTTACTTCAACTCGTAACAATATTATTAAAAATGCTTTGGATATTTAAAATAATAAAGAAAATAGGACAATAAGCCATGTCTTACTTGTGGAAAAACACTATTCAATAAAAAAATATGGAATAACATTTTTGGTTAAAAAAAAATATACAACATATTATATTAATACATGATTTTTATTAACAATTGGATAAACAGAGAAATGCCATTTAATGTTGCATAGAACAAAACTCTCTCATATTTAAACAGTTACCCATACAATGAAAACAAAATCTGACAAATGGCAAGTACCAAAGTTAAAAACACTTCATTTAATAAGATATTAACAATTTTTCTAAATTCAAATATTTTTATTGATATTATAAACAATTCAAAACAATTTTATAAACACTATTAAGATCTAGCATTCACTAAAAAAGAGCAAAAACAGCATTTAGAACAATTAAATATTAAATTTTATAAACATTACCTAATTTTTAGCAACTTCAAATATTGTGATAATTGTAATCTTATTTACAATTTATTATCATGTATGCTTTATTTAATCCACAAAAAAAAAGAATTAATCAGCAGTTGTATTTTAGAATCAGAATTAAAACTCAATCTCAATTCAAACTTTAATAATAATGACAATAATAGTTTTAATATCATCCATAATGACAACAATAATAATAACAATTCAAACTCTAATTCCAACTTTGAACAATATATTACACTTTTAGATTTTTCAAAAAAGCAAAAACTTAAATAATTCAGCAATAATGATGAAAATATTATGTTTAAACATGTACATAATATTAACACAGAGTTTAATTTTAGATACTCAAAGAAAACTGCTATCAGATTGGAATCTTATTTATATACTAGCATAAATTTAAAATTAATATTGGAAATTTTAACAATAACAATAGTTTAATTAATGTTTAAATCTAGTTTAATAGAAAAAAAAATTAATATTAGAAAAAAAATAATTGATACAAGATATATAAGAAATATTATTGCAATATTACAAAATGAATCAGAAAAAACATATACAATAAAACCAAATAAAAAGATAATATTTCTGCTTTTGATAAAAATAATTCAGTTAATATTAATAAAAACAAAAGAAAAATTAGAAATAACAGCAAAAGAGATAAATGGATTTGAATTTATAAGTAGAATAGAAATACTAATTAATATAATAGAAAAAAAAACCATTGATTAGAAAAAAATTATTTCTATCAACCAATTAATTTTTATTCTATTATATAACTAATATCTATTAATTATAGAGAGCAAAGTAAAAAATCAACCCCAAATTTTTGAAATAAAACTTATTATTTGTAAATTAAGAAAAATTGCCATTACCAATCTTTTCATACTAGCCAAAAACCATAAACATATTAAGAATCTAATACACAATACAATCAAAGATCCAATAAAAATACTAAGTAAAACTATTATTAGATACTTAAATACTAAAGTTAAAAATTAAGTATTTATTACCATTTCAGATTTTCTATAACTTTGTGAATATGTAGATATTACAGTACAAATTATTTACATATAAAAAAATATTATTTGCTATAACCAAAACAATTAAAGCAAATAAACTTAGAAAACTTAAATCTATTTTAATGTATACAAATTAAGCTATTATTAAACAATTTTACTTATATTTTTACAAGTAAAAACGAATTTGGCAGAACTGATATCATTCAATATCAAATTAAAACTAAAGATACAATGTTAATTAACAGAGAGCATATTGAATATCATCTACTAGTTATAAGATTATTTGTTAAAAAATTAATTAAATATTAGACAATAGATTAATTTAACTATTAATAAATTCATAGTTATCACCAGTAGTATTCATTTGGAAGAAAAATAGAAAGATTTTTTTTTGTGTGAATTATAAAAAACTCAACAATATTACTTATAAAAACAATTATCTAATTTCATAAATCCAAAAATTATTTGATGCTTTTAGAAGAAAAAAATAATTTTCTATACTGAATTTAAACAGTATTACAGATAATTATTTGGAGTCTGAAAACAAATAACAAATCTGTAACTTGGTGCTCAATAGCAGAATAGTTGGTAATAATATCTGAAAGTTTTTGTGATCTAAAAATTTTGGTTGAGTCTTTTGTATAATGAACAGAGATTTAATGTTAATATCTTGGTGTGATGTTTTTAGTTTTCTTACCCAACCCTCAAGTTGGTATGTTTTGGTGTTTGTAGCCTTCTGGAATGGTTATTCTGTCAAAATTTTTTTTTCAGTGTAATGGCCAATTTATTTTGGCAGTTGTGCTTTTTTGGTAAGTTATTTATTAATTTATAAATTTTATACTCTTATTTTTAAGTCTTTTATTAGGCTATCCTTGATGTCAATTACTCAGCACTTAATTTTTTTTAATCAATTTAGTAAACAACAAAAGAAAATAAAATAAAGAAATAAAGAAAATAAAATAAGAAATAAGAAATAAGTGTCCTGTCAATAGCCGTGATTAAGAGCTATTGTGTCAGCAGATTAAGTAGTGGATAATAACATGGATTTGAAAATAATAAATAATTTTATTAATATGGGAATGATTTCATTTCAAGTTATAGTATTCTATCTTTTGAAGAAAGGGTATTGTTCTAAATTAATAAAACTTTATTGAATTCTCTAGAAATTGCTTTTTTTGCTTTTAATATTCTTGCTATATATACATAAATTTTATTATACAAAATTCCTTAAATTTTTCAATTCTTTAGCCAAGAATCCTGGAATTTTTGGCATCTTGTAATTTCTTATACAGGAATTCTGTAATTCTGAAATCCTGCAATTTCTCTAAAAAGAATTCTAGAATTCCACTTTTACTACATCTATTTTGATTGGCTAATTTATGTACTAATATATAATTTTTATATTCTATAAGTAACAACAATAATTACTGACAAGTAGTCATAAATTTACTCAATAAAAAAAAACAGTATTTACTACTAAAGAAAAGAACTTTGAATTTAATATTATGTCTTTTGGCTTAACTAATGTTCCAGTTACTTTTCAATAACTTATAAAAGTTGTTTATACTAGACTATTATAAAAATCAATAATAGTTTACTTAAATAATACCAACATGTTTTTCAAAACATTTAATAACTATTTTCATTATTTCTAACAAGTATTTAAAAGATTAAAAAAAGCAGAATTAAAATTAAATACTATCAAATGTTTCTTTAGAAAAACTAAATTCAAGTTTTTGGAACATATTATTAGCAAAGATAATATTAAAACAGATTCAAATAAAATTGAAATAGTTAAAAACTTTTTGGTATTAATAAACTTGACAGAATTAAAAACATTTTTGGGATTTGCTAGATATTATCATTATTTCATTCAAAATTTCTCCAAATTGGTTCAATCACTATACCAATTTCAAGCAAAAAACACCAAATATAAATAAACTAAAAAACAACAAAAAGCTTTTAATATATTAAGAAAAAAGTTTATTTAAGCTTTAGTATTAATCTATTCAAATTACAACAAGTTATTTATTATTACTATAAATACATTAGGCCAAGCATTAAGAATAGTATTATTACAAAAAAAATTAAATAGACAAAAACATCTAGTAATATATATTAGCTGAAATTTGAGTTTAATTAAAAAAAACTATGAAACTTCAGCACTAAAATATTAAGCTATCTATTAGACTATTATGAAATAGAAAAAATACTTAAATCAAAAGTTTGATGTATATACTAATTACAAAAAATTAACATTAATCTAGAAGTAAAAATTTGAAGATAATTGTTATTGTTACGGTTTAAGAATTTAGCAAAAAGAATCATAAAAATAATACAAACTATTTAATCATAATATAGCACAGTAATAATCTTAGAAAGGTAATAATTAACATAGTAGCAAACACCATCTCGCAATAGTGGCAAGCACCAGTTCACAATAGCAGCCAACACCAACTGGTGATAGCAGCAAGCACCAGGTTAAAATATCAAAAAGAAAGTATTTTCTCGTAGAACTACAAACATGTATATATACAGTAGTTTTAATATTGGGAAAGAATCAATCAAGTAATAAAAATCATAACTTATCAAGCAATAGATCCAATTTTATCCAACAAACTCCACTTTAAATCATACTTT